>VZTX01002031.1:149335-267301 GCA_013400915.1 Pardalotus punctatus | reverse complement strand
CCCTACCTTTCCTCTGCAAAAGCCCTTGTCCCTTCCCTCTCCCCGCTTCCCCGTTTTTTCTGCCCCCCGGATCCGGTCAGGACACCTCTTCCCAATTCGCCGCTCTAAACTTTTTCCTGGCTGCAGAAGCCGCAACCCTCGGGGCAGCGGCTGCATCTGGTCCAGAGGGCAGAATGGGGAGGGGGTGGGTTGCAGGGACCCGGGATGCAGGGATCCAGGCTGCAGGGTGTGGGATGGAAGCAGTGGAATGAGAGGATAGAGATGCGGGATACGGGGATGTGAGGACTGGGATGCGCGAATCCGAGACGCCGGATGCAGGGATGTGAGATGCAGGGACCAGGACGCGGGATACCAGTGCCCATCTCCTTACCGTGCAATGAGGATAGGTCCTGGTGAGGGTCTCCAGCTGCTCCCGGGCATCGCGGGCCTCCCGATGCGCTCGTTCAACATCCACCCGGGAGTCTCACCCCCCAAACTTGTGTGAGCTGCTTCCACTGGGAACAATCACCCTTTCTCCCCCCCGCCTTGGATCGGATCCCGATGGAAACTCATCAAGGCCTCCTAAGTGGTCAGAGGTAAGCTGTGAGGGAAGGAGAGGAAGAGGGGGACAACGGGACGGAGAGGCTGTGATCACCAAGCGATGATCCCCTTCCTTTCCCCTCTCCTCTGGAGCACCCGTTTCCCGTTCCTCTGACCAACTTTGGCTCTGCTTAGCCAGGCAGCGCCTGGGACTGGCGCTGTGAACTGGGGTCCCTTTTCGCAGCCTGGCATCTTTCTAGATTTCCTCTCCTTTCCGGGCAAAGGGGATTGGTGCAAAGCTTTAAATTAGGAGGCGACCTAGAGTTGCAAAGACAGGGAGTGGGAGCTGGCTGGCGTTCGCAGACCGCCTCCCCCGGCACTCGGCGCTGCGCGGAGGGGCCGGCTGAGCCTGATCCCTACCATTTATTCATTGACTGCGTTCCTAGTTCTCACTCGGGAGCTGGCTATCGCTCCTGGCACGGCCGGGAGCGGGGCTGTGGCAGGAGCCCTGGAAGGGAGGAGAGCTCCATGCTGCGGGGCTCCCCGCGGCTGTTTAACTGCGCCGGCAGCGCGGGCAGGAGCGCAGCCCGGTCCCGGGGGGAGGACAAGGGTGTGGGGGGGACGGGACACGGGGACGCTGCTGTCGCCTGGCAACCCTGCATCCCGGCCCCGAGCATCCCTCCCCCAGCGCCCTGATTGGACGGGGCCGGGGAGGGGGGAACACACACGCTCCTCCGAGGATGCTGCGCCCCGGCACTGCGACTTGTCGCATCCTCAAAAAGCCGGGAGCGGGCAGGGTGAGCACAGAGCAGCTGGGAGAGCCGAGGCAGTTCAGGGCGTTGTTTCTCCGTCCTCCTGCCTTCTCGCTTCCAGCTGGCTCTATCAATTTGCTTCTGTTTTACATCTCCTAGAAAACCAATGTATTTGTGTATGTATGTATGTATGTATGCATGTGTGGATGGATGGATGGATAGATAGACAGACAGATAGATAGAAAAAAATAAATATATGCACACAAATATATGCATATACACATATGTCTTTTTATATACAGATAAATGTATATGTATTATTCCTAGTCTTTATATTATCTCTCTATATTCTAACTCTCCTATACGGGAAGAGAGAAGAAAAATAGTTGCTGAGAAAACATCACTTCAGAGTTCAGCAAGACTGGATGCAAATGGAAAAAGAAAGCTACTTTTTGGGTTATGTATATTTGAAAACCATAGGTTTATTTACTTCAGCTGGAGTGTTAACAGAAGGTCATGGTCCAAAAGGAAAAATTAAACACGGTGAGGTGAGTGGGCTGTAAGAGTCAGTGAGGATGGATGCATTGACTTCAGAGAGGGTGAGTTTAAGCCACGCTGCATGGGGCATTGCTGGTGTTTTACGTGGCTTCATTGCCCATTCTCTGCTATGGGGGACAGCGAGCAGCTGCTTCCTGCTGGTTGGGTGTAGTATGGAGAGGATGTCTGTGAAATCCCAATACCTCCCTTTCCACCACAGCTCCAGTTGGGACACTGTGAATTGCTCTCTTCAGCAGGGAGAAGGCCATTGTCCACTTCTCCCTGAATGTTTTCCCCCACTTTTGGGATTAACTCCAGGCAGCACCCCCCCAGTGCTCGGGTAAAGCAAGGAAAGAGACACTGCAGTCAGGAGCTGCAATCCAGCAGCTCACATGGGGCCACTATTGTTTCAGCAGCCACAGTTCCAGTAAGGAGTTAAGCCAAAGTAAAAGAAAATAAAAGAAAATAATCTGTCTCTGCTTTGTAATATTTTATGTTTAGTTATTTAATATCTGCTTACTTTTGTGATCTACCCATTACATTTGAGCTACTTGGCTAATTCTATGAGTTTCTCTTTCTTGGAAGCCAAGGACATTTGCTAAGATACGCATGATAAACTGTTTCATTAAGGACTAATGTTAAGCAGGGAGCAAAATTAAAGACAGCAGTTTCTCTCAGATTTACCCTTTAAATTGGATCAAAACATACAGGAGACATTGATGTAACATCAGGGTAAACTGGAATGAATAAGAAATCAGTGTCATGTCTTTCGAATCATAACACAGTTTGACAAATAGGTTTGGAATACAATTTTTTCACAGTCTTGCAGGCTGATTGCCAGGAAAGACTAGTGAAAAGAAGGATCTGATTCTGCATTACTTTGTGCATAGCAACTATGCCTCAAAGTGAGTATGAAAGTAACTTTTTCATTGGGTAGGATATAGAACCTACCATGGATGAAATTGGCCACCACAGCCACCAAGTGGAATTTGGCTGTGTTGTCTGATTTGCAGCAGGTCACTTAGAGCCAGGAAGGTGACCTGGTCATTTGTTCTGTGCTTCAAAAAACATCCTTGGTACTCATGGTTTACTCCCTTTCCATGCCTTGCTGCTGTGCAATGTCTGATATCAGTCCCTAACACTGCTACTAATGGCTTTTACACATGATTCATGGTTACTGAGAAATAGTAAAATAAACCTGAATAGTCGAACAAGCTGTAGGCAAAGGTATAAGGGTTTCATTTCCACTTTTGCCAGGGCTCTTCCTCAGCCGGTTCTCCTGGCACAACAGAATCTCATTTTAGCGATAAGGCAACTTACCCCCGAGTTTCTAAAGTAGGATTCTGGAGACCTCACTTCAGTTTAGGACTCTGGAAAACCATCTTTCCTCATCCTACACCTAATTGTAGATACACGAATGGAAAGACACAGAAATCAGGCTATGTAACTTCTGCCAGGGGACAGCTTGGAGAAAACAATCAACAGTCCTCAATGGCTTTGACCTGGATCCAAAGAAGGAGTCTTAATATGAAATGCATTTATTTATCTTCTGCCTGTGAAACAAAGATGGAAAAACAGCATTAAAATTTCTGAACTACGAATATTTTGCCTTTGTGAATCATCTATTAGTGAAGTAGTAGTTATATCTAGTTAAAAGATGGATTCCTTTCAAATTGAGCTCTCACATAACACCAAATGGAGTTCATAGAAAGCTTTGATGAGCTGAAGAATTTGTTTTTATAAAATTCGTGAATGTGATTAGCAAGCTTATCATCACAAATAAACAGATGCGTGTCTTTTCCTTGCGCAGAATTTTAGCATGAGCTTCAAGAGTGTACACATGGGAACTTTCCAATTTTACATTTCATGGCAAGAAACTGTTCCAGCAAAACACTTTGTAGGGTTCCCTAACTTGCTATAAGCAGCTGTTTTGGGATACACTCAAGTTATTTGCTGATTAAAGACTGAAGCAAAGCTTTAGAAAAATTGCAAATGTGCTTGTACAGCCAGTGAATGATCTATGGATTGGGCCCAGTTTATCTGAATAATTCATGAGGCTTATGGTCTTTCCTCCCTTCCTGGGGACCTTATAGAAATGGACAGGAACAGGGCCATAGATCAATGAGCTTTTTTCTAGCAAATTGCTCCCTGATTTCTGTATCTGCTTCCTGTGTGGAAGTGATGTGTGAGTAGTCATGATCCTGTTCTGTGGCTCTGCCATGAGCTAACAGTTGTGGTCATCACCCCAGGACCAATCCTGGCTTATCTCTTTGGTTTGGGGCACACATCAGAAGCACCTAGAGATGGTATCATGCTCTCCTGTGAGTCTGCCTGTCTCAGGGTACAAAATCCTATTTAGTTGGCAGTAGTCACAGGGTCTAGATGTGTCTCCACAACCCTATAGCCATGTCAGTCTCTGTCTTTGTAGATATTAAGGCAAAACGTTCCTAGTGGCTGATGCAGGGGTCTGAAACACCCCACACTCTGACTCGTTGCTGCCTGCTAATTGTAAGGGACGCCGACACACTCCAAAGGAACAGTCCAGTGGCACTCAGCTTTCAGAGGAAGATGGTAATTCCTAGGGAAGATCCACAGCTATGAAGGGTATAGGAGAGAAGGACCTCATGGATTGCTATGGAAAATTATGCACTGCTGTGGTTGCTTGGCTGTGGCTGGACACCAGCAACCACCAAAGCCCCTCTACTTCCTCAGCTGGGCAGGGCAAAGAAAGTAAAACAAAAATCGACACTTTCTTTTAACAAACAACACTGATGGTCTTATCATGAAGCTCATCAGCAAAATGGAATGTCTTCTTTTCTCAGTGTTAAGTGGTTTCAAAGAGATTTTAGGTCAATACCTATGGTGAAGAAAGTCCTGATGTACATTCAATGCTGATCCTCTTATGAATGATCCATGTGGCACCCCTTGGGCCTTCAGAGACATTGTTATTTCCTGCTAGATGTCCTGTGATGGTTTTCTTAGCTGCCTGAAGGGGTACCGGCCTGGCACCAACATGAAGAATATGCCATGACATATTCAGGGCTTTTTTGGGCATTCTGAGGCTTTCTTGTGCACAAGGAGAGTGGCTGCTCTGACTATAAGGCTCAACACAACAAAAACCTGTGCTTCATGTGGTATGGTCTGGCACAAGGAAGAAAGAGTGCATTCCACGCTGTCTGTGCACATGCAGCAGCATCCTCCCTTCTGCCTCCCTCCCCCATGACCATCAGTTTCTTTACCTGCCTCTTCTCCTCAGCTTCCCTCCAGCCAACTTTCCTGTTTCCTTCAGTTTTCCTCTGCCTTTTTCACCTTCTGTTTTGATCTTTAGATAGCTGGCTGCCTGCTCATGCCTGTTAGCCATGTCTCCAGTTAACCCCAAGGTCTCCTTGCCCCTTCTCCACAAAGAAACCTCTTTCCATGGAAAAAACCCAGCAGCTGTTGTTCATCTTCATCAGCTACAAGAGGCGAAAAGGTCTGGCTTCACTGTGGGAACCAGCTGCCCTTTTTCCACCTCTGCTTCCTTCTCAGAAATCAGGTTTCCCAACATACTGCTGGAGACATACTGCACATGACATCCAGATGTTGTCCAAATGGGGCTCCTTCATAAAAATACATGAGCAGCAAGGATCTCTCGAGGTCCCAGCAAGACAGACAAGTACACACACTCCACTTGCACCCTCCAACCCTTCTCTAGCCAAAATCCTACTGCAGTTTGTGCAGGTGCAGGGATGAACATAACATAATCTCAGCCTGATATGTGCAGGACACTTTAAATCTCCTCCAGCTCGTGGCTCTGGGTCCAAGGTCCACCATCCATCTGCATCTTCTCACTCCATCCTGCCTAAATCTCTGATATAGGAGGTGTTATTTGTCTTCTGAGAGGAGATTCAAGCCTTTCCCAGAGAGTGCAGGGGACAGGGCATGGCCCAGTAGCACATTCCAATCTCTGCCATATTTAAATTAATATGAACAGATGACCCCATTAAACAAAATACTGACTGTTATCTCTTTTTCTTACCATGTGAATAATTGGGTACCAGATACCAGAATTTCCTACTTATTTTGCTTTTGACTTAAGTCACCTTTACGTTTCTGTGCATTATTATTCTCTTTATTAGTGTGTGAGCTGCTAGCAGTCTGGCTTCTTCAAACTACTCCTTCCTCCCCCCAGAAAATCCCCTAACATTTCTTCTCTTTGAAACACTTTCCCTTCCCCCATCACTCTTCTCTGTAGGAATTACTGCATTTACATATTTTGTTTAAGGTGCTTAGGAATTATTGGCAAGTTTGCCTTGCCCCTGGGGGGTGATGTGACACAATCGAGCTGTGAAGCACTTAAAGCATTGACTGGCTCACCGGAGGGATTACTTGGGACTCTGAATTAGGGCATGGGCCAAGAAATGTAGCACAGTGCTGTCAGGGGCTGTGGCATACAGATCCATTTCCTTTATAATCCCATCATATCTATGACCTACCACATACAGAGCAACGTAAAAGATCTACATTTTCCCATTAGCATGAGATACAGGCTTCCTGTGAAATAAATTTACTCACAGTCCCTACACCACTGCTTTGCAAGCCTGAAAACCCTGGTTTTATTATGTGAGTGAGTTTATTTCAGAATTCTTTCACACTGAGAATCCATCTGGATATACTACTTTCGAAATGTCCTGCTGAGATTCTGCTTTGCCACTAGTTAAAAATGAATGGATAAATTTATAAACAGGAAGTTTATTGTATTTTTCAGCTGAAAGATGTTCTAGATTTTATCTTGGCTTAGATTTTTGTTGGGGTGTTTTGGTTTTTATTGTGTTTTTCTTCTTTCTTTTTCCCAACAATTTAATTTTACTAGCACCCCTGGAAGGAACAGTGAGTCCAGAATTAGAAAGCTGAAATAAAAGGAATGAAGTTCCTGGAAATGAGGCTGGAACAAAAAAAGCAAGAAATCCAAATCAGTCACAAGCTAAGAATCTCAATTTTCTCTTAACAAAGACAAACCATTTTCAAACAGGAAAGACATACCTGGGCTTGGAAAAGTGCTAGTAGCATAAAATAAAATTGAGCAGATGGTGACAAAAATAGCACTTGAGCTGTTTAAAAGCCTTTTATTGAATGCCTGTTCCTTTTTTTTTTCTTTTCCCTTTCCCCTCCAGAATGCTGTTGTCCTCTCTAATTTAAGAAAAGACAAGAAATACAGGCAAATTGTGAGATCTGTACTCTTTTCTTCAGCTTGTTCTATTTAAATTGCACACCAGTAAATGTGGTTAAAAGAATAACTTGAAGTAGCAAAGCAATGAGAACTAACATTGATAGTGGAATCTTAATTCACCTCCTTTGTGCATGTGGATATACTCTAATTGGTTTAACACTGTCTTTTTTTCTCTTTCAGAAAATCCTGACACATTCAGCACCCTAAAGAAATAGGGCTTTGTCAATAATTTTATTTCCCTGCACTGCTCAGTGACGCTGCCTTGTACTTTGTATATTGTGCACTTGTCTTACGTTTCATTACAGGGAGAGTGGTCCATCTCTTTTCAGAAAAACATTCAAATGTTTTGGAAACTTTATTTTTTAAAAAAAAATCTACTTTTACACCATTCCTGAGGTAAGGGCTGGTGTGTTGGTTTTGTGTTTCCCAGATAAGACATAAGCAATAAAACCTGAAAGTGTTAGTGACTTGTGAGTACCTGATTTTTCACATGTAGGAGCTGTACACTTTCAGAATAGTTTACAGGATACCTTGAAGCAGTGGCTGTTGCTCACCTTATATTAAGTTTGTGCTCCCAGTTGTTGGGTTTTGTCTGGTCCTAGAGTTTAACTAGGAGAACATTATTGTTTTCCTAGACTCATTCTCATTAGTGACTAAATTCTTTTTTTGTATGAAATTATGCGGAGAGGCAGAGAATCAACATAGAAAAGTCTATCTCAACAACTAAATTTTGGCAAGTGTTTAAGCCATTGTAAGCTGAGCTTCATCATGGGAAATGCTCAGTAATGTAACTACTGCTTAGGATTAATCCTGGAGTTCTAACAAAATTCCAGTCACTTGGTATTAAATTAAAAAGAGAATTTGATTTAAAATTCCGATTCAGATCAGTGGTCCTATGGTCATACATTATCCAGAGGTTATTGACACCTTCACTCTGCAAAGCCAATTTCATGAATCCTATGACACAGCAGGGGAGCAGGTGCCTTTCACTTGTATCTGGCTCTTACGGGGTCTTTGCCAAATACAACCTTTGCAAGGACATACCCCTGTGGGTCTTTCCCCCTCCTTCCCAAATCAGGGGAGGCTGAGGTCACCTGCAGAAATTTGGTGGAGATGGGGGACTTTGCTCAGACTTCCTATTGGAGGGGCGTGTTACTGTTGGCTTGCATGCATCCACAAGTGAATCAATACATGAGTATTGGATAGGCTGGCTGGGGATACACACCAGTAATTCCATTTACATCTCCTAAGTTTCCTTGCAAAGTCTTAGTGAAGGTAAAAACCTCTTCATTCTCTGAGTAATGAAAGTCAACCGACATCAAATACTCCCACTGTAATATGTCCTTATGTCACCAGACTTCACTTCTAAAAGGTCCTGATTTTGGTTTACTGTGGTAGAAGGTTTTTGAGAAGAGAAGAGAAGAGAAGAGAAGAGAAGAGAAGAGAAGAGAAGAGAAGAGAAGAGAAGAGAAGAGAAGAGAAGAGGAGAAAGAAAAAGAAAGAAAGAAAGAAAAAGAAAAGAAAAGAAAAGAAAAGAAAGAAAGAAAGAAAGAAAGAAAGAAGAAAAGAAAAGAAAAGAAAGAAAAGAAAAGAAAAGAAAAGAAAAGAAAAGAAAAGAAAAGAAAAGAAAAGAAAAGAAAAGAAAAGAAAAGAAAAGAAAAGAAAAGAAAAGAAAAGAAAAGAAAAGAAAAGAAAAGAAAAGAAAAGAAAAGAAAAGAAAAGAAAAGAAAAGAAAAGAAAAGAAAAGAAAAGAAAAGAAAAGAAAAGAAAAGAAAAGAAAAGAAAAGAAAAGAAAAGAAAAGAAAAGAAAAGAAAAGAAAAGAAAAGAAAAGAAAAGAAAAGAAAAGAAAAGAAAAGAAAAGAAAAGAAAAGAAAAGAAAAGAAAAGAAAAGAAAAGAAAAGAAAAGAAAAGAAAAGAAAAGAAAAGAAAAGAAAAGAAAAGAAAAGAAAAGAAAAGAAAAGAAAAGAAAAGAAAAGAAAAGAAAAGAAAAGAAAAGAAAAGAAAAGAAAAGAAAAGAAAAGAAAAGAAAAGAAAAGAAAAGAAAAGAAAAGAAAAGAAAAGAAAAGAAAAGAAAAGAAAAGAAAAGAAAAGAAAAGAAAAGAAAAGAAAAGAAAAGAAAAGAAAAGAAAAGAAAAGAAAAGAAAAGAAAAGAAAAGAAAAGAAAAGAAAAGAAAAGAAAAGAAAAGAAAAGAAAAGGAGAAGAAAAAAGGAGAAAAAAGGAGAAAAAAGGAGAAAAAAGAAAAATGAAGGGAAGAAAAGTGAAGAACCCCAAAGTACACATTCTAGATGGATTTTGCCCTGATAGCTTTCCTATGGTATGGAAGGAGCACCTCATGTGGTGACAGTTATCAGATCTTGGCCAGTGAACAGAAACAGCTTCTTAAGAGCAGTTTTGTGATCACTCCAAATGTCCATCAAAGACATCTTTTTTTGTCTAATCCTGGTCAGTAGCATGTACTTAGAAAAACTTGGGGACTGGACAAAATAGAACATTTTTCTCTTGATACACCACTTATGGCTTCCAGCAACCTGTGCTTTAGGGACTTTAATCTTCTTTTGATCCCATTATTCTGTTTGCTTTTACAAAACCCTGCTGTGGGGATTTCCCTCACCAAAATAGTCAGTGTGTGAAAAGTGCTTCCATTTTAAAAAAAAAATTTAAGCCTGCCTCAGCAAGAACCCTGATCTACTGTGTTCTGGGAAGCCACAAATACTTTTTCCTTCCTCATTCTCTTCAATCTATTCATGTTTTTATTCATTTGCCATATCCTTCCCCTGCATAAAAGATGAAAAATTCCAGGCTATTCAGTTTTCCTTTCTCATGATTTACTTCTGTCCACATTTTTGCCCTTCTCTATTCTTTTCTTTAACTTCACAGTCCCTTTTTCTGAGATCAGCACACCACTATCTGGAGCCCTCCAGGTGTGGGAGAAATACCTATTATTACAGTCTTATAATGATGATATTGGCTTTCCTTTTTTTCTTTCTCTCTTCCTTCCTAAAAAGTTCTAACATTTTCTTTGTCATTTTGACAAAGGAAAGCTGAACTGGTGTTTTCAGAGAAACTATCATAAGGAGGAGTAGTAGTTACTTTAATTTAGAGTCCATTGTATCACATGCAGAGCTAGAGTTATTTTTTGTCTCATCTGCAGTTTTTTACATTCATCGACAATGATTTTCATCTGCCATTTTATTGTCCAGTCAGTCGATATTGTGAGATCCTTTTGTGCTTTGTAGCCACTAGTCTGGCTTTTTACTATTCTGAATATCTCTCTATAAAAGTAACAGTCTCACGTCTCATTAGTCAACCATTTTCCAGAACTTTCCAGACAATGATAATCAATATTAGTCCCAGAACAGACATTTGGGGAACTTGCTGAGGGGGTGGGGGGGTTCTTCATAATGAAAATTGAGCATGAATCCCTCCCCTTTGCTTCCTCATTTTCAGGCACCTTCTACATGCTCTTGTCTTTGCTAGTTTCCTTGAGACTCTTTTATGAGGATATTTGTCAGAAATGTTGCAAAGATCCACATACAGGTCACCTGTATCTGTTTTCTTGTAGGATCCAAAGTGTTCATGCAGCCACGTGCAGCACAATTTTACCCATATCAAGGAACTATTCCAAACAGATTTTTCCACACCTTAGTAGAGGCCATTCCTTGAAGTTTTCTTAGCAATTTTCTGGTGTGACACACAGACTTATTCATCTCTTTTTCTCTGAATTGCTCCCAAAATACTTTTAAACAACAGCTGACTTATTCCACTCCTTTGGTAACATGGCTGAATTAAGAAAGAGGTTACAGATCACAGTTCAGCAGTTTCATATCTGAATCCCTTTATTGCTTGGGACTCAAAGATTTTTATTGTCCATTTAATCACTTTTTTTAATCTATTCTTGCTCCTGACAGCTAGATTTGAGACAGATCATCAGACTTGTCACCTGTAAAGAAAGGCTACAGTGAACACTGATGCAAAAAAATAATTTGTGTTTTCTGTTACAGCCTTAACATCCTTCAGTGCTTCTTCTATACCTGGACTATTTATTGCCCCTCTAACTCTGGCAGCTTTCTTCTGAGGTAGTAAAGTAAAAAAAATTGCTATCTGTAGTTGTGCTTCTTTTTTGCACATTTCACCTCAAAACCCCTTTCTGTTTAATGTCTGACACTGAAGTTTTTATAGATCATAAAGCAATTGCCTAAATCCTGTCTCTAAGAGCAATACACAATTGACTGCAGAAGAGAGAATAATGTAAGTAACCAATACTGAAGATGAACTTCCCAACTGTTTGTGAAGACATGGATATTTGTGGCCATTTGGATGGATCTGAAGTGCCTTGTACAAGTGTGAGGTAAATACCAGGACTCATAATTTCAGTTTAGTGGAATATCAAAGTACACTTCCAGCTACCTCCTCCATCAGTCCAGAGACACAGGTTTACTTCATCAATTCTTACCTGGCTGCCAAGGCTTGCTGTAGAAAGTCTTGCAGAGGAGTAAATGGGAAATACTTTGCTGACACTGCTCAAAAGAACTCTCAATTCTTGGACTGGCAATTTCATTTCTGACTTCCTCACCTTTCTGGCTATACTTCTAAACATTAAAAGAGTCAGAGATATTACCCTAGCAGTAAAACCCCCCTTTTTTTCTTTTCTGTTTCATATTTCCTGAATTGCTTTTATGGGAGCAAAACAGGAGAATGGAAAGTGAAATGCCTAACCTATTACACCTGACTGATCAATAAATGTCTTTTTTTGCACTACAGTAAAAATATGAAGTTGGCTTAGGTGGTTTCACAGCTTACAGCTAACTTTCTTTACTTCAGTCTGGGCAGACCCAAAGGAAGCCTGTGCATACTAAAGAGTAATAAGGCTTGAGGACATTTGCAGAGGAAAAACACTTCCCTCTGGTTTCAACTCAATGGATCTTGCTGAAAAACTTCAACTAGAGAAGGAAAAAAATTGGCACCAAGTGCTTGCAAAAGGCCTGGCAGATTTATTACAAACACAACCTACCTGTATATAACACATAAGCACATATTGGTAAGTACTTGTGGCAACCCTGTGCTCAGAGGGTGGCTGTCAGAATAAGTTTAACTTTCTGAATTTGCTAGTCTGGATAAACACCTGCTACTGACGAAGAAGATGAGACAGGCAAAGGAAAGATTTGACTTGCCATAGATTATGATCCAAGCAAATGAGACAGTAAAAAAAAAGTCTAAAAACCAGTTGACACATCAGCTGTAAGATGTGGCACAGAAAATTAAACCTCAGGAGTGTGAAACATCTATGGCATAAATGGGTAGAGTGCATTGGCCACTTTTGGATCACTATGTAGTCAATGGAGAGAAGCAACATTTTTTTCTTCTTTAATTTAAGATATGTAATTGATCTTACCCATTTTTGACAACTCTTTTTAGATGTAGGGTGTTAGATGACTCACATCCTTAAACTGCCTGTCTCCCTCTGCTAATTGTAAAACGAGTCTTGGTTGCACCCTAGACATTTGGCCAGATGAACACCTCTGTAAATGCTGTGATTGATGTCTGAGTCTGAGCCCTAAACGTAGCTGGGGAAGTGGTCAGAGGGGTCTGCAGAGGGCTCCCTGAGCAATGCCCATCCTCCCTTCAAGTCACACCTCGCAGCCCCGTGGTTCCCCGCCATGCAGCTCCCACAGCGCAGCCACAGAACTGTTCTCTCCTCTGCAGAATTGCCAACGTTGCCACTCACTGAAACGGAGGGGATTAGAAGAGAATAAAGAAAATCCCTGCTGCTTTTTTCCTCGGGGCAGCAGAGGACTGCAGGAATGGACACGCCAGGATCACCTTGATTTATAGAGTGGCATCCTAGTCGGTCTCATGTATTTAATTTTTTTGTGCCAGCAGGAAGTTGAGAAGTCCAGACTGCAAGAAATTTAATTATATACTTATAAGTCTAATTTTCAGGGGAAAAAAAAGGAAAAAAAAAAAGAGATTAAGATTAAATAAATAAATAAACAAATAATATTTTCAGGATTTGTAAGATCTTACTTAGTCTAAACCTAAAATTTATTTCCATGTCACTGAAGAAATTCCTATAGCAAATGTGGAGAAATAACACTGGAATGAGAAATAAAGGTACAGATAGCAAGGTTTTTAGTTTTTGGTTTTCTATTGTTAGCCTTAGTGAAATAGCAGCAAATATTTTTGTATACTGTTTTGCTCTGACTGACACATCCAGGTTCAAATTTTAGTGTTGCTAACCATCATTCTTTTAGCAAAAACAAATTTTTGTGAATAAATTCTGCTTATGTTATTTCTTACAGTGCTAAAATTTTGTCAGATATCTATGTTAAATACATATCTATGACACAGCATGAGTGGGATGGAATACAGGTGGCTGCATGGAAAATGAACTTTGCATCCTTTCACTTGCACTGCTTCCTATTAAGTTTCTTTCAGACTCTGGTACTGTAAATCTCTGAGATGCTCCTAATAAAAACATTAACACAGCAAAATAAACTCAGATGATCTCAAAAGTAAGTGATTTAATATTAAATAAGCATTCTTCAGTTATTTCTCTGTCCCCTGAGTTACACCTAGAATTACACCTCTCAAACCTAGAAAAAGTGAGATCCACATTTTGTCCCATTTGTGTTTGTTTACATGGATTCTCCTACAAAAATTCTTCCAGACTTACTGTCTCTTTTTTTGATGTGGGAGAGAAGTTGCTACCACGAGAATAATGGTAAAATGGTAAAACTTTTTGGTAAGATTTACCACTTCTTCAAATCATAGAATAATTCAGGTTGGAAAACCCCTCTAAGATCATAGAGTCCAACCATTAACCCAGCAAAGCCAAGTCCTCCACTAAACCATGTCCCCAAATGCCACATCTACTACACATCTTTTAAATACCTCCAGGGATGGAGAGTGCATCACTGCTCTGGGCAGCATGTTATTTTATTACAGAAGACTTCTAAGTATTTAAGTTTTTAAGGCCTTGACTTATTCAAATGAAATTAATTTTGTGTGTTTTGGGGATTTGGGGATGAGATTTGCAAGCAGAAATTGTGGCTTTGAAGATATACAAATGTTATCTAATGCAAATTCCTCTGGTATTCATAAAATCTCATCTCATTGCACCTCATTTTGGATGTGCCTGGAACCTGCTGCTGCAAAGTGTGGAATAAGCCAGCCTCCACCTCTTGGGGAAGCACCAATGAAATAATTACCTGCTTGCTAAAAAATTCCTGCCTGAACTGTGAAGCCTGATCCAAATCTGCTTTGCCTGTGACCTTTCACAAATGCATTTCTCTGGGGCTTTTTACACCTGATGGATGCTACAGGGAGTCTGTGGTGTGTTCGCTCTGCACCTGCAAATCCTGCAGACAGCGAGCTGGCAGCTCCCACACCCCTGAGAGGTGCAAAACCTGATTTCCCTTGGGTCCCTGGGCTGTGAGCTTCTGTTTGAGGACACTGTGAGAATTGGTGGGGTTCATCTGATTAAAGACAGGTATTTATAATGGAGGCATGTTTGTGAGCTACTCATCTGAAGCTTGCTCTCTCTGCATCTCCCTAAGGATGAGCTGAAGCGGCTTCTGAAGGTGCCTCTTCCTTTCCACTGCTCCCAAAGGCAGCCTCAGGCAAGCAGCTCGGGTGAAAATGTCTGTCCTGCAGATGAGGAGAGATGGATCCCATGTCCTGTACCAACTGTCTGTTTCTCCAGCTGCCTGTGTGTGGGTCAGGCTGTGGGGCTGCTTCCATTTTCAGGGTTACTTGTGTGCATCAGGGCCTCCTGCGTGGGTGTGACCTGCGGGAGCAAGCAGGCAGAGCTGCTCCTCTTTCTGGAAATGGCTCATTAATGCTGTGTTCAGGATTTCTCAGAGAAGCTGGGGAAGCCTCATGCCTGGAAGTGTTCAAGGCCAGGCTGAAGGGATCTCTGAGTAACCTGGGCTAGTAGAAGGTGTCACTGCCCACGGCGCAGGGTTGGAACTGGAGCATATTTAAGGCCTCTTTCCCTGCAAACCATTCTAGGATTCCTTGTGGTATTTCCAGTTTCTTCAGAGTCATATTCCTTGTTCTGAGAACTGCATGGAATCTTAGCCACCCAGAGTAGCTGCTGAATTTTCAGATGCCACTATATTCAGTGTCTGATTAGATGCCTTGGACCTTGGTGTCCTCTTTCCTTCCTTGTCCGTTCCAAGATGATCCAATTTGAACTAGAATTTTGGGGCTTGCCCTCAAGGTCTGGTACTTTAAAGTTAAGTGTTGAATGCTTGTGGTTCAAATCCCCTGGGATTGCCTGAAAATATAGTTTTTCAGGATTCCATGTAAGGAGTACAAAAGATGGAAGAACTATAAAGAAATGGCTCCTTTATATAAACTAGTGGATCAAACACAACGATGGATACATCAAAGTACTTGCATGCCTAATTTCTATTTCTCTCAGAGGGAATGCAAGCAGGTAAACATTTTCGTAGATCTGCCCAGAGGCTAAACAGACTTTCAAAGGATATATAATGTTTAGGTATTTTGTAAATAATCAGTTTTTATGTGCTGCTGCACTGAAGCAGCCTGAGGTTTAGTTTTCGCATGTAAGAAAATTTCAACTCATCCTTTCAGACACAACTATATATGATGGTAAGCTGGACAAAAAGCCACCCTAAGGAGACTAAATTCCCCAAATCTCTCTAGTGTGAAAGGCAAGTGGAAATGCAACCATGAAACATCCTGGCACGCAGACATTAAACTCCAAAGTGACCTCAGAAGTTTATTGCTCCCTATTTCTGCCTGCAGGCAGGAACTGTTGTGCTAAAATCAAATCAGGCAGCTTAAAAATTACATTTAATCAACAGAGAAGATAAAGAGGAGGCCACTGTACTCCTTCACCTTATCTTAAGACCTTTTTCTGATCCTAATGCTGGAATACAGAGGCCACACCAACTTGACTTAGCCAGGCACCACAAATCCTGTCGGTGCAAATTGCAACATATTTCTACTTTGTCCTTTCCCCTGCTTCATTTGTGGTTAATGGCAGCTGTTCCTCATGGGCCTCGACAGAAAAAGGACTGTGCACAAAAACCAGCACACCACTTTATCTGGAATATAATTTCTTGACACTTCTGACTCTAAAGTTTTGTGTATCAATAATCCCCTATTCTGTACAAGAGGTTTTTCATAGGAAGTCTCTGACAAAGCCACTACCTAAACCCCCATTTCCTGAGTTTTATTCCAAAGCCTGAAGTGCCATTTTTCTAAGCGCTCATCAGAGTGAACCTGCATCAGTTCCTTGACTCTTGAGATGAGCTGCACTGCCAGAGTCTGGTTTTGCTGTACTCGTAGTCAGCAACATTCCAGGCTGGAAGTGGGAGCTCTCAGTGCTTCCAGCATGGATGGCTACACCTGATTGTGCAGTCTGTTTACAGGGAGATGACCTCCTCAGAGGTGTTTTTCTGACCTTTTGCAGAACTTGATGATGGGAGAACTCATTTCCTAGACTTTATGAGCGATTTTGATTTGACCTCCTTTGACTGGGAGGTGAGATTAGATAACTGCTCTGAATGTAGGCACCAGGGGTTCAGTCGCCTAAATGCAGGCATGGAATGACACTTCAGGTCCCCCAGAACATCTGAACCTCCTGTCTATCTGCAATACAGAGGAATTACAGAGGACCACAGCTCTGTGGAGCTGCAGCTAGGATTCAGTCAGAATACTACAGAAATTTTTGTTCAGACGGCTGATTTTCACCTTATCCTGCAGATAGCCCTCACCCTAAACTTAATAAAGAGGAATCCTAGTGCACCTCTTTACAAGTTAGAACCATTATATAAATACAAAAATTAACTTTTGCAGTCCTGTTAGTGATGGAGGGAGTAGATTCTTTTGCTTTGGTTTTGGAATATTGTTCAAAATAACTTCAGGCAAGCGAAGGAGAAGAGATCTTATCCATCTCCCATCTCTTTAAGGCCTAACTCTTGGCTTCATCTTCAGCTATATAAATGATTATGCCTTTGGTCAAAATAAATAAAGTCATGCCAGTTGACTTGATATGCCCAAAGCTTCACTAGATCACTTCAAATATAACAAGAAGACAAGGACTGCATCTGTATCTTTCAGCCTTAAGTTCCCTAAGCACTAAATTAAATCATGCAGTGACTAAGAATAGTTGTGCCATTAAAAATGTTCAGAGAGAGTTAAAAGCCCAACTGCTACTCATGACCCAAATTCAAAATGGCCTTCAAATGTATTTTAGGCTGCAGTATGATGCTTTTGATTCCCCCCTTCCCTTGATCCGTTGTGTAAATTAGACCTGTTGCAGAGGAGCAGTGGAGTTTTTGGTGACAGATGATGTTCCCAATGAAGTCTCTGGGGTGAATTTCCCTCTGACTTCTATTGGTGTGACGTCAAACTAACCCTTAAGCCAATTAAATGAATTATACAAGTTACATTTCTGTGGGAGTATACCCTAGGCAAAATTACTTCCTAAATTGCACCTGGACAGTGTTAATGAGGGCAAAAGAAATTTTTGGTATTTACAAGGGAGAAGCTTGGTTAATAATTAATCCATGAAATGCGTATGATATGAATGATAGTGGATTCCTCACAGAATCAAAACACAAACAAGTGTGTTCCTTACAGAATCAAAAGACAAACAAGAATCCCTCTCTCTGTCTTCAGGGATGACACCCATGACATTTAATCTATATAATTTTTAATCTACCATGTAAACATCCTTTTAAAAGTCTTTAAATTTGAATGTAATTGCTACCAGCTCTTGATTACATGCAGGCTACATAATCTATCATTGAATCAAATAATTATTATTGTTGTTGGGAAATAGGGAATTATGCAAGAGCCTAAAGGAGAACAGCATGGCAGGTGAGAAACAAACAAATCAGGGGTGGGTAATCAATCTCTGTACCATAAAATGCTAATGTTGTCCTAATAAATATGAATTCTCTTCATTGCTTGATATGCTGCCTACCAAACACGTCACTTAGCCTGTGGTATGCTTTAATTTAGTTTAAAGTGGCACTACTATTAACACTTTAGCAAAATTATAATAGTTCCCTTTCATTTTCATAAAAGTAATTAAACTTATCAGTTTTCTTGTTATGCAACAAGCCAACCAATAAATGAACAAAAAAAAGTTCAATTTGTGGTATTTTTGAATCAGCATGCTATGCACCAGGGATTATTCAGATATGAGTTTCTGACTTAATGATTTTCAAAAAATAAATTTTAAAAAAAGAGGAAATAAGAGTAATACTGGAAGAGAAACATTTCTGTCAGTTCCTGCATTGACAAAATTATATTAACTACCGGATAGCTATTAATACTTCATTGTAAGCTCACAAGTTTTTCGATAAAGCTAACCTGATGACTCCAGAAGGAGAGAGAAATTTAAATTGCACTTAAATAAACAAATACCTTACCATGGTGAGAAATGAATTGCGTGCCTGGACAGACTGGGCTTTTCAAGGTGCACTAAACCTACAGGATGCACTGCATGGAAGGATGTATTCTGCTCATGGAATGTAAATTAAAGAAGTCTGAAAGGAGCTGTGCCACGAAATCTGCTCAGAGATATAACAATGAGTTAAGAGAAGAAATAATATTCTTGGAGATTTCATAATTTGCATTGACCAAATTTCAACCCCCTCATGAATAGAAATGCTCAATATATTTTAAAACCAGTCCTAATAAATTGTTCAGAGATGAGTAGAAGTCCACATTTGATCTATGGCCTCAAAGAATGAAAAGACAGAAAGAAAGGCAGCCCCCAAGGCTCTTTTGTCCAGGTGACACATTCCCCAATCTGACTTGTAATGTTCCATATGATGAGATTCCCTATCCTTTGAAGGTCACTTATGCCAGAACAAAGGTCCAGCAGGGACTTTCTGCTCATCTTCCAGCCATATGCCGGCATGTGAGGGGGACACCGGCAAACTCAGCTGCCTTACTCTATAAACAGGAGAAGAAAAATAGAGAGATGTGTGTTCAACTCAATTGATTTCACCTCATTACACCATGCTGCCAGAAGAGATGGTTGCTTGGATGTGTTATCCTTGTCCCTTTGCTGGCAGATTAGGGACAGGGACAAGGAAGCTGATAGGTGGAAACCTACCAAACAACATTTCTGATCCCAAGCTGCTGAGAGCTAGGGAAGCTCACGTGAATGCTGCCAAGTTTTCTGAAGAGCTTCTTTTAGACTTTCTGACTCAGGAAAGTGATCAGTGGGGGTTTGCATTGTTGCAAGAATTTATTGTTCCCTTTTGTCCATGACACTTTCATAATACCCTTTAACAAAATATTATACTTGATAGTCCTGTGGGTAAGATGCTTGATGTGATATGGGTGACACAATCCTTGCTCTGTCACAAACCTGGTCTTGGCAGATCCTCAGAAAGGTTTAGACCCCTAAGTATATGTTCCAGCAAGATTTTCAAGTCTATTAGCTTAAAGTATTTTATTTCCTTGATTTCATTCAGGCAGATGTACTTTAGGTGCCCATATTAATATGCACAATTTAACATCTCAAAAGGTGTCTATCAGCCTGATTTTCCCTTATTTTCTCAGTATAACAGCTGTTTTTAGCTGATCTTAGTCTTTAGAAAATGAGCAGGATAGAAATTATCTTTCTCTTTGTATATAAATATGCAGGCAGCACAGCATGAGCAGGCAACAGGGCTTCTGCTGTAACGGTGAACACAGTTCCTGCATTAATTGGATGATCATGAGATTTGAAAGCAAGAAGATTTTCTCTCATCAATACAATTTCTAAGCAAGTGGTTTTAAATGGCGCTTTCAAATTTCATGAATTGGAAATGAATAAACCACTCTCGTTTGGGGATCTGTGACCTCAGTGAATACTGGACTCAGAGCACACCAGACCCTTAACTTTTGAAAACATTTCTGGAGTAGGGCTTTGTTTTCACTCTTTGGCCACATGGGATGGCAATTTGGGGTTTTATCAATTTATCTTCTTTAATATTATGGGCAGGAATACAAATAACTGTCTCTGTATACAAACACTTCCCTGGAAATGAACAGATGAACAGATTTCAAACCCAGTTTTCATCGTGATCATCTAATTAGCTTTCCTATATGAGCGTTTGTGGTATTTCAACAAGTAAAAGATGCTGATTTTCAAATGAAAGTTTGCAGCGAACTCTTAAATAAATCTGTTATCTTATTTTGGAGACATATTGAACAAACTTTAGATTCACCCAAATTCTTTTAATTCCTCAATATATTTAAATCATATAATCATTTAAGTTGGAAAAGACCTCTAAGATCACTGAATCTGAAATAGCTGGACCTTGTGTGACTCATGCAAAGTAACACATGAAGACAGGAATAAAATCTGGATTTTGGAGTCCTAGTACAGTGTTCTCAACAGCAGGAGTCTTGACTTCTATTAAAACCAACACCTGGGTTTTCCTGCAAGCCTTTAGCTCATACCAGACCAGCAGAAGGGTAGTAACTACTGTCTGTGCACTAAACTGAAGTGACAGGGAACACCATCAAAACAGCACATTTGTCAAAGAAATATTTGAACATTTTACAATATTTTAAGAGAGAAAACGAATCTGTTTTCCCACAGCTGAAATGATTACTCGCCCCACCACAAGTTTTGATGTCTGTTTTAGTGATAATCTCTGCTGCTTTGAAATACACAAAATAATGAACAGCTGCTCTGGCTGATGAAATGCAGAAACAAAGTTGAGGTACTAATCTCTCATAAAAACAGTTTATTGCATCTGGAATAAAAAGGCAATGAGGGATTATTGTTGATGCAGAACAAACCATAATAGCGATAAGAAAAAAGTAAACGTATTCATTCTCTTCCCTCCTGAAATGTGACTTGCCTGCCTTTGTAACAGACATTTGGATGATGTGCACATCCACACAGTTCTTGGGAGGGATGAGCTGCTTCACTTCCTGGTGCTGTGTCTTGATGCTGTGCCTTTACCTGTCCTGGTTTCAGCTTGGGCAGAGTTAATTTTCTTCCTAGTAGCTGGTCCAGTGCTGTGTTTTGGGTGTAGTATGAGAATGATGTTGATAACACACAGATTTTTAGTTGTTGCTCAGTAGTGCTAAATCAAGGACTTTTCATTCTGCTATGATCACATGTACAAGAAACAGGGGTGGATCATGGCCTGGGCAGGTGACCTGCAGTGGCCAAAGGGATATTCCATCCCACAGACCCCCTTGCTCAGTACAGAAACTAGGGGAGTTGGCCAGAGAATGCCATTTGCTGCTTGTGGGTGGGCTGAGCACTGGCTAGTTTGTGGTAAGTAACTGCATTATGGATCACTTGTTCTCTGCATTACAATTGTCATTAGCATTATTATAACTATTATATTTGACTTTATTTCAATTTTTAAACTATTTTTGTCTCAACTCATGAATTTTACTTTTTTTTTTTTTTTTTAAATTTTCCTCCCCATACCACTGGGGAGCCAGTGGAGAGTGTGGTGATTGAATGGCTGCATGGTACCTAGTTTTAACTGGGGTTAAACCACAACTCTGTGCCTAATTACCTATTGGTTCTGTTTTTGAGCTACAAGTGAACTATGTCTGTTTTTCTTTTTTCCACCCATTAATATTGTTATTCTAGTCAATTTTTCTAAACTTTTAAGGAGAGGGGTGAGCAAGGAATCTACAGTGAAATTACTTGAGGAGGAAAAAAAAAGCAACAAAGGCCTATCAAACTCACTCAGCTTTCACTAAAGTGAAAGTTTCATTTAAGAAAGCTCTATGCGCCTATTTTATACCCTCATACCTACCGATTTAATTATAAACAGTTGAAAAAAAGTAAGAAAGGGAACAAAATAACACCAATGTTTTTTAGAATAAGCATTGAATATAAAAGATCAAGCAAACATTGTTACACTTGGAATTTTATCCAGGGTTTCAAACCCATCAGGATATAACATTTATGAGAGATTAATGGAAGGATGAAGTGAGAGATGCTGGTGGTTCAACCAGAAGCAAGGTAATTGTCAGAGGATGCTCTCAGTGGAGGTGTGTGGCACATCACCTCCTAGAAGGAATCAATCAAAAGTGAAGGCCATGGAAAAACAATCCCAAATAGCACGGTCCTAACTGGAGTAGAGCTGGAACCAAACTGCAGGTGGTGAAACTTTGCAAAGCTTGGTGATTTGTAGAGTTACAGGAACAGGGGATCTACCTATTTGTTGTTTATTTTTTTAATATGTGTTTGCAAATGACAGAAGTGTTAAGTGCAGAGTGCCTGATTTTCTTCTCACTTATGTCAGTGTCAATCAGGGATAACTTCACTGAATTTACTTAACACGCTTCTTTCTGCCTGCTGGCTTCCCTGTAGCTAGTCCTAATTAGAATTGTGTGGAGTTGTCTGGGTAAGTCCTCCAAAAAATAAGATTAAAAAAATATTTTAAAATCTTAGCTGGAATAAAGGAACTGAGATACAATTTTGTGCCAATGAGGTTTTCTCTTAGCTTGCAATAGAGAAAATGTTTATCTAAGTAGCAAAGGCTCAAATTACTTTCAGGCTTGAGTGGTGTAAGGAGAGATTCAGAGAGGTCCTGTCTGTAATCCAAGTCAGGGAAGAAGCAGATTGGATATGGACCTTCCATGCACTGCAGGATATTCCAGTATCAGAGGTTTATGCAAAAACTGGAAAAACCTGCTTCAGGTTTGTTATTAACACCTATTTCTTTAAATGTTTCCTCTCAGAAAATAATGGTCTATTGTGGAAGTGTCAAATCAAAATATTTCAGTGTTCTGAAGAGTTTTTTTTTTCATTGTTTGTTTGGGTTTTTTTTTTTTGTTATACATGAATGTTGTAAAAATGATGGTTTGGACCCCTGAAAACCTCTTTCATGTAGGACAAATAAGTAATTTGCTAGGGTTGTCTTTTTAAATTTTTTTTCCCCTTGAGAAAGAGTAATTTGCATTTGTGTAAAGCAGAAGAAAGTCAGACCAATGAGACTATGCTGACAAGTGCCTGATATAAGCAAGAGGAGAATGGGAACTGACTGACTGATGGAACCAGACTGGAACTCTCAGCCCAAGTAAGTAAAGGTCCATTATTCCTGGGCTGCTGCATCAGCAAAGCAATTAAATTAAGGAATTCTACAGACTTCCCACACAGTTAAAATGAACTAAACCAGATTGAATGTAGAGCATTACACACCAGGGGAGGAGAATAAGGAGGGTGGGGTTAGAAAGTGAAAATCCCAGAGTACAAAACAAAGAGGAGTAAAATGCTCAGCCATAGGAAATGATTATTACGATAGTGAAAAAGAAATGTTATTACTGCTTGGAGGATTTAAATTCTGTTTTATGAACCCTGGTTTGTATTTGTGACCTTCTGACATCTCTGCTAAGATAAATGTGCTCAATTCTCCAGGTACCATGCAGTGTTTTCTTAGACCATTCGTGCCCATGTGGGTCAAATCTGTGATTAGTTTTAAGAGTGGGGACACAGAAATAACTGGCTGTTCCATAAATAAATATGGTACACCCTTTTTGTAAGGACTGACCAGTATCAGCTTTTCTCTTTGAGCTGTGAAGCCGCAAGCGTCTGCCTTCAAGCTGCATGACTCCTTCTGGGACTTTTCTGAATCCAAGTAATCTCCTTCTGCAATGGATTCACTTGATGGTTAACAGTATTGCTGCCAAGAAGAGATTTGTCATCTCTTTAGACTAAGAGGAGGAATTCTGCAGTACTAGCGAACTCGTCTCCACAGGGGAAATCAGCATATTCTTCTGGTTATGCTGCAGTCCTATGATCAATATATTTGTTCACGTTTAATGCTACATGTGAAACCCAGCATTCTTATTTTGAAAACAGCTGCAAGCAAATAGTGACCTATATATAGAATTTGTCTTCTTTCCAGCTTTATTCTTAACAGAACTTATGTGGAATTAATTGCAAATAGCTGGATTTAGAGGTGTCTTGAATTTTTTTGGAGGAGAGTTGGCATTTAAATCTTATTCTGCCTAGCTAGTCAATAACAATGTTCTTAGCTTCTGAAACTTGGACAGATTTATAGCTTCAGCAAACTTTCACATTGCCATTTTTAAATACACATCATGTATGTCACAGAGCTCCTCAGCAAAATTTTTAGACATGCCAATGCGATTTAGAAGTCTAGAGTATATTTAAATATGATTGAAGTGTTTGGGAAAACAAGCCCCAAAGACTTTCAGTAAGATTTAGGCTATCCACAAGTTCATTTCCAAAATGGCACATGTGCCTAGATGTAAAACTATCAAATACTCTGATACATATGACAAAGCTATTAATCTTAAGATCCCATATTCTTAAACCAGTGGATGATTGATGACATTGATAACTCGACTTCCTGCTGCAAGAGTCTGTAAAGTCCGTGTATTTGTGGTACTCAGCATATGAAAAACCAGTGACACACTGACAGTTCAGATTCCTGAATCCCATGGCTGCACATCAGCTGGGGTGACAAGCAAAGCACAAGCCTCTGACCTAGCCCAGAATGGCAGAAGTCCTCACATAATACAGATAAGGAGTAAGAAATGAGTATTTCTGGTTTCCCAATAACTTGGTTGTATTCAGATGCGGTAGAAAAGCTGTTTAGACTCAAATGCCCCCACTCGCTGAGAGAGATGAACTTACAGCTGTCACGTGTGAAGAATTTTTTAGTACCATCAGGAAAGGGATCTCTAACTGCTCCTTCTGAAGGTCCCTCTCTGCATTAAGAGATGACTGAGATGGAAATAAAAAGATAGTTCTCAACAGAAGTCTTATCCCTATCTGCCTCAAAGCTGATGCTTAAAGCTTATTTTGGGGATGGGGATCAATGTCTATTTGCAAAGAGATGGTGTTTGTTTGAGGTGTCTCTCCTAGCTCCATACACTGTTTCCATGCTGTTGGGTAAAAGACAATAGGGTTCCAGAATCTGAGTCTCACTGGTGAGTGCTGCAGCCAGTGAAATTCTGCTTCAGAAGTCACTTTTTTTCCTTTTTTCACTTTTTTTCTTTCTTGTTAGGACTTAGTTTGATGCAGATTGGGACTAAGCCTGCAAGATGTCTGCTGGATGGTTTTGTCTGTTCCACAGCTACAGCAAGAGCTGTAAAACGATCAAGTACATCAAATATCTTGCAGTGTCCACAAAGGCCACTGAAGCTCACAGCTCTTGAAAAGGCTTTCAAGTACCCTGGAAGCCCTCAAGATACTTGAATGGAGCTAGGCTTTTAGACTGAAGTGCAGAAAACCTCAGTTGCTCCAAACCTACTGAAAGCTGAAGTGCCTTTTTTGCTGACTGCTCCAGACTCACAGATCCTGGGAGCCTGTCTCATGGCTTCAAGCCACAGCTAAACAGCATAATCCACCTGGATGTTTTAATAAAGCTGGCTGCTCAGAAGTCCTAGGAAGGCTGGCATATTCAGCTCTAGAAGTTTCCTCCTCACAACAAGACGTTTTGGGCAAAACTTCTGCAGCTCAATGAGTACTAAAAACGTATTCAAACACCAGGCCCAAAGTTTTATGGTAAGACTAGACTGCAGGTTATTAAATTGCAGCCAGATTTATAAATGCTGTCTGATGTCTTTCATTATGTTTTCACTGCACTTATTCCAATGGAAATGAAAAGAGAAGAGTTGGAACATATACAATGTGGGATGAACTATTGAAAACTCTAAGCTGACCCCTTCAGTTACCGGTGTGATATATACTTAGTGCTAATCAGTTCTAAAAATCCTAATTCCCATATTTTCAACTGTAGGACTGTTTTGAATTGTCTTCTCCTGTAGATATTAGAATTGAATGAGTGTTTAAATTACACAGCATGTAAGTCTCTGAATTGTTATGAATTACTAGGAATCTGGTCAGAACTGTGCACTGTTATGTTTTTGCTCAAAGTTAATTTGCACAGCTTTTATCTTCCTGAGATCTTTGCTGAATTTAGAGTTTAGGATCACAGCTAATCCTGGAAATCATTTCCAGGCACAGTGAGGATGACAAAATCATTAGGAGCAGTCACCATGGCATCATCAAGTGGAAGCCACGCTTGACAAACCTGATGCAGGTCTGTGGTGAAGTGACTGGCGTGTTAGATGAGAGGAAGGCAGAGGGCATTGTCTGCCTGGACTTCAGTGAGGCCTTGGACAATGTCTCCCCTTAGACCTTCACAGAGAAGCTTTTGATGTCCAGACTGGGCAAGCAGACAGTGAGATGGATTGAAAACTGGCTGAAGGTCTGGCCTCAGGGAGTGCTGTTCCACAAGTCCAGCTGGAGACTGTGGCTTGAGGAGTTCCTCAGCAACCAGTACTGGGTGCAGTCCTGTTAAACCTCTGGATGATGGGGCAGAGTGAAGCCTCAGCAAGTTTGCTGATGACACCAAACTGGGAGGAGTGGCTGTTACACTAGAGGGCTGTGCTGCCATCCAGAATGACCTAACAGGCTGGAGAAATGGGCCACCAGGAATGTCATGAGGTTCAACAGAGGGAATTACAAAGTCCTGCACCTGAGGAAGAGTACTCTCATGCACCAGTGTGTGATGGTGGCCTCCCCAGTGGAAAGAAGCTTGGCAGAAAAAGTCCTGGAAGTCCTGGTGGACACCAGGTTGAACATGGAACGCTCAGTATCAAAGTGAATAACTGTACAGATTCCATTTAGATATCTACTATATATCCCCCATTTTTTATGATGTAGGTGCAAATTGACCTAACTGAGGGCTGTGATTCAGTCTCCAAACCTAGTTAATACTGTACTGCATCATGATTTTCATAACCAGCTCTTCTGAATTTGCTGTTAATTCCTCCTACAAGTTACCAGAAGAAAAGGCCTTTTCTTAATAACCAAATACTGATCTGAAAATGTTTCATAATATTTTTTAGGGTAAGATAATTTCACCTGGGCATGTTCCAAGGAAACTTTTCTTGGATGAGTTTCACTTTTCAGAGTGAAGAATTGCAGTGCAAATCTGTTTCATCATCTAAAATTTAAAGACCATTTACATAAGGATAATCAGGGAAAGGACAGAGAGATCAGGATTTCAAGTGTCTGAAAATAAAGATAAGACCAGATCTGCCAGTGTGAGCTTTCCGTGTGGTGCATCTCAGATGATGGAAAGCAGCTGTAAAATGGTATAGCCAGCATTTGTGATTCTCTGCATTAGTGGAGCAATGCCAAAGAGCTCTGGAGTATCAACAAATCCAGGGCAAGTGGCAGCTGCATCCTTCTAGACAGATAACACTTCTTCTGCTGAAAGGCGTGTGAAGAAAACATCTGCATGTGCACAGTGGGGTATTTGTTTGCATGTGCACATGTGTGTTTGCACATACACACACACAGCTCCGCGAGTGTGGTGGGCCTGGTAACGCCATCTGGTATTAAATTTACCCATCATCTCTGCTGATAAGAGCAGTTGCCTACAGTCTTGCTAAATGTTACTCAGAAAGCTGAAGTCCTCCACATCATCAATAATCCTTTTTGGACTCAGGAGGAAAGGAGAAAATTTAAAAACAAAACAAAACAAAGTCCAGATGCACATATTAGGTAAAAAATTCTGGTGTGTCTAGGCATGTGGAGGAGAGACTGGAACAGATTGTCTCTAGATGGATGATGGGACTGAGAGGCTGTGTAAAATGGACGAAGTACCACAAAGGGATGAAGGTTTGGGGAATGAGACAGATTGGAAAATTGTAGCAAGAACATTTGTTGGTGTATGTGGGGGTAGCATGAGAATCTGGAATCTGGAATAAGTATAGATAAGATGGCTAAGGGCTGCAGATCAAAGAGAATAAGATTTAACATAAAAGTACAAAAAATAAAGAGCTTAGGGCACTAGGGAAAGAGGCAATCATAGCAGTTGTTCAGGAAAAAACATTGGCCCAAAAGACCAGGAAGAGGAAGGAAGTGTGGGGGTAGGTCAGTACTGGATGTGCCCATGGTCCAATAAAGGCTTGAGCTGGGTTCAGAGATGTGAGAATGTAAGAAAAGAGGGAAGTCTCAAGGAAGAGTAAAGATAAAGCTGACTGGCCAAAAAGGTAGGAAGTGTTTGGGTCATACTTTTTTGCTGTGTGGGAAATGGTGAATGGGACACGCAAGCACAAATTATCCTTTTTGGGACTGAAGTGTGCTCAGGAGAGAGAGTGCTACTGCTAATTTCAGTTGCTAGGCTCAGAATAATGTCTGCTAAGCATCCATGAACTGCTGGGTTTTTTCCCCTCAAGACTTGTAATTTGCTCATTTCCTTGTGGATTTTCTTATGTACATTGAGTAGAACAGCCCAAATTTCAAATCCCTCCACAAAGCATCCTAGAACTATCTAATCTTTCTAAGAAAAAATTGTCTTCATGGTTTTGTTTTTTTTCTCATATTGAACAACAGTATTCTCAGTACAGGCTTAGCTGTTTTGATTCAAACAAATTAGTTCTGATTCTGCCTGGATAGCCCTAGCAGTGAAAACCCATTAATCAAGATGTTTAGCAAAGTTATGAGGCACTAATAAAAGATCCTGAAAGAGGGAGTATTGAGCAACACTAATTACAGGAAATGCTGGAATATTTATAGACAGATACACAGATATTTGTAGAACAACCTCTAGGCTTTAAACTTTCCTGGCTTAATCTCAGCGGAGGGACCCTTTCGAGTTATAACCTAAATATTTTGGTTCAATGTGTTTATAAACAACCCATAGATTTCCTTGAAATAATGAATGGAGTCTGGCACATGTTTGGGGTTGTGGCTGACTGTACATTTTATTCATTAGGGAGTATATTTTGCTATAAATACTTCCTTTATTTATTTGGAAGAAACTGCATTTTGACTTTGATTTTTTGAAAGATAAGGCTGAAGCAATCATTTACTGTCGTGTTTTATTATCTGCTGGAGCTTCAAGTAGTGCCTAATCCAATGACTACTGAAAACATTTCTGATTCAGAAACAATTTATTTTCTCATATTACCAACAATGTGACACTTTGGGGAGTTCTTTGCAACAGAACTCAGAGAGCTCACACTAGAAGAAAATTTGGGTTGATTTAGGTCTTTGAGCATTAGAATCCTTCATAGTGACCCAACAATTATCCAGGGTAATTCAAAATACATTCCAAATGGCTGTAATTTCACATTGAGCCCTAAAAGCTTCATTTAAGTTTGGCATATGGTATGAAAACACAAATCACCAGCTATGGAAAGCCAGCAATATTGCGGTGATAACCAGGTACTTAATAGAAGTCTTTTACAAGCAGAACTCTTATTCACAGAAATTACTTGCACTTTTCCAATTATATAAGAGCTGGAAAACTGTTGTTTTAAACATTAAATCTTATTATAGATTACTGTGGATTACAGAAAAAAGAACCTGTTTTCCTTCTACACTCTCTCTGCCTTCTGGTAGGAAAGAAATGCTGTTATTCACAAATGTTTAAGCCACAATTATGATCTCTATGAATCTGTAAACTCCTATTCATGCCCAGGCATGAATAGGATGCAATTCATGGGATTCATGGGCTCCCTGTTGTAGAAAAGCCTCTTTGCTGCACACCAGGCTGTGCCCCAGGAATGGGGTCTGCTGTGCAGGTACATCCTCAAGCAAACACTCTGCAATCTGACATTTACTAAGGTGTTACCAGGAAATGACCACTCAGGACATGACACCTAAGGAGAGAAAAAAAAAAAACCAATATAAAAATGCCAGCCTTTTGGACAGTCTTAACCACTCCACTGAATTTTGTGAAAATGTCCATTTGTGCCACCCGAAATCTTGGACCATGGTCTTTTAGGATAGGCATCAGTTTCTCTAAATTGCTTGCCGAGAGGAAACAGTGCTAGATTTGCTGCTGCTCAGCTAGCAACTAGGTATTTATCATGATATTCTACTTCAACTGTGTCCTGCCGCTGTTAAGCATTGTCTCAATGTTTCTTTTTACCTAAGATAAATAAACTGGTGCCATCTTGGAGATTTAGTTGCAACTGCAGTTTATAGGTGAAAAAAATTATACCTTGCAAGCAAGTTTCTTAAAGGAAACAAAACATCAATCCCCCCATAACTCCCCCAAATTATAAACCTCAGGAGAAATTAATTAGAAATGGTTACAAATAGCAGTAGTGAAAATATTACAGGTCCCTTATTATTCTTTAAGTCAAGCAAATCTAGGAAAAAAGTAGGCATTGGTGTTTTTCTTACTGCTTAACATGAGCCATAAACTAAGATGTTTGGAAAATACCAGTATTAAATGACAAATGCAGTAATTTAGAGCACAAATAACATTTTATTTATCAGAAGTGAAATAATATAGATCAATCCTTTCAAATTCTGTATCAACCTGCTATTTGGAGTAAATAGAAAAATAAAATATTCCCTTAAAAACACTCAGATAATTTGTTTCAGGCCTCATAAACATCTTTTATGAACAGCAGTTTAGTAATACCTAATGCTAAGTAATACCAGTGGTGCTGTAACTAATCTAGACTATGGATGCCAAAGAAATAATGTTTAGAGAGTTTTATTAGACTGATTTAGTTGAAAAATGAGATCTGCTTCAGGGCACAGAAACATTGTGAAGCCTGTCTATTTTTTTTCAAACAGGTGTGATGCTGTTGTTGCATACATTGCTTTAAAAGGCACAAAGACGCTGAGGGCAAGCAAAATCCCCCTGGGCCTTTTGAGGCTGGGTTCTTACCTTGAGCTTATGTGTGCACCCAAGGAATGGCCACAGCAATTTTGCCTCCCACTCCAGGTGTGTTGGGCAGTCTGGACGCTTTCCCTCCGTACAGCATGCACTGGATGAAGGCTCTGTCGCAGAATGTCACTTATTGTAAAATCCACACCATCACCAATGTTGCGGGAAACCCATTTAAGGAAAACCTCATTAAAGAGCAGCCCATTCAAGGTAAACTCATTTAAGAACACACCATTTAAGGAAACCCATTAAAGGAAACCCATTAAAGGAACACCATTTAAGGAAAGGACCGTTAACTCTCTTCCACAACAACGAGGGGAAAAAAGCAGTCAATGACCAATATGATCAATAGCAAGCTTCAATCCGTTTATTTTTCAGGTTCACAGCCTTAAGTACATTTTTGCAGCACCTAGCAATGTTACATGTCATAAAATCATTGGTTAGTAAGACTACTTGCCATTCTATTATTGGTTAGTTGTACAGTCACATCAACCTGTTCCCACCCGCTCGTGATCCCTACAATCTGGTTTTTTGTATTCTTTTGACTACAATCCCTCTTTCATAGGCCTTGGTACTTTCCAGACCATCAAGGACATCGTCCTTGCAGTTATCTTCAAAATTCTGCCTTCTGCTCGCACAATGCCCTGTCTGTGCTCTGCAGGGGCAAAATCTGCAGAGACACAGACTCTAACATTCCATGGCCGCCTTGCTCTTCGAGCCATTTCTCCACAAGGCTCCTTCCATGGGATACGTACCAGGAAAAGTGAGTGGGGTTTGTTTCACGTTGGTGCTTTCAGAGACCCGAGTGAGCAGGGTTGGTAGACTGAACCCCTTCACTCTTGGAAAAGTGCTTGGGTGTATTTTGGAAGCAGTATTTGAATATCTGCTGTGCCTTTTTCTGATCCATGTGATAATGTGCTGTACCAACATTCCCTCATGATAATTAACAGGATCCCTTGCTATTCTGCATTGTCCTGCCCGTCTACTGATCCCTGCCTTACATCTCATATTGTTTGTTTGTAAACTCCATACAGCATTTATCATGCTGAGATCAGGGTCCATGACAATGTTTCCTACCTCAATAATTTAGGAAACAGCCCTAACACTGATTTTAAAGGCACTGTGAGGGCTTCAATGACTTACTGTGCTGGAAAGTCTGAAGTAGAAAAATAGCCATGCTACTCAAGATAGTTAGACTGTTTATGCTGGGAGTAGGATTCAACTCATTCTAAGACAGATTTATAGTAGGAAAGATGAATCACACTCAAAAACTTTTTTTTCTCTTCTGAGTATGAAAAAGATGTTTAAAATGTGTCTTACCTAGATGCCAGTGGTATCTGCTGTGTCTTTTTGTAATTTATTATATAAAGAGTAACATACATCAGCTCCAACAAACAAGATATTTATTTATCAAATAAATTAATAAATACATCCATCACTCTTTGAAAAATACTGGGACATTTAAGTCAGGCACTTGAAAGCAACATTATAGTAACAGAAACTGTAAGTGATAGCAATAATGCTGGAAAGCTTTTATCAAATTAAAGTGAAGGGTTTGGATCAGCTCCCAGCAGCGACTTCATTTCTCAGAAACCAGCAGCTGGTTATCTGCAGCACCTTTGCTTGCCATTCCAGCAGAGTCCTCGTGTCCTGAATGGATGCTGGGAATTGCTTCCAGGCTCTGATCAGTCCTGTAGGTTAAGACATTCTCACACAGCTGCGCATGGGCAGGGATTAGTCCTTTCATTGAAACATTGGGATTTGAAACAGGAGTTGTTAATTTTGGTTGACAGTATCTTGGCAGAGAGGAGACTGGCAGATCCCTTTTCCTCCATTAGTAGTTCCTGTTTCTGCTGTTTTATTAAAACAGCTCATCATATTTGTAAGCTTCAATGAACAATTCTTCTTAACATACTCCCACACAAGGATCCATTGAACAACTTGCATTGTCTCGGATATTTTGAGGATAAACATTTCTTCAGGAGTGCTCATGAAACCTGCAATCGCTAAAGTTTCAAGGATAATAGATATCACCTTCCTCAGCCCATTACAGAGAGTAATTTCTTTGCTATTTGCGAAGAAAAGAGTTAGGAGGAACAACATTGCCCTTAAAAAGAATGGCAAAAAATTAGGGTAGTATAGTAGGACCTTGGCTCAGGAGTGTGGTAAAAACTGTGTTCATTCCTGGAAGGAATGCTAGATGAAAAAATATCAGTTACTAATGATACAAATAACCTTTACAATGAAGGAACCATCTTTCTCTGGCTTTCTTATGGTTATTTGTTTTCATACTCCTTAAGCACAAACAATATTTATCTAAAGCAGACAAGATGTTTAAAGAATTTTAATGGATAATATAGTGAGAATTTATTAAATAAAGATTGTGTAGAGACCAATTTCCTGAAGTGCCTTGCTCCCTTAAGCTTATTCCTACTTTAAAATAGAATTCAGGGGTGACTTAGGCTTTTGGGAGGCTTGCATCTCTAATAATTTGTGGAGTAAGGCTCCTCCATTCCTAAAAGTGTATTGCATTCCAGCTGCCCTAGGTAGCTCTAATGTAATTTTCTTGGATGCAAAAAGCAGTATAGTAGGTTTGCATGGCAGTTTGCCCGGACTAATATAGCAACTTCTAGATGTTAATTAGTCACAGTGGAGCTCCACAATACAGCTTGTTTGTTCAACACTTGCTCAGGTATCTTCATGCTGCACGGCTTTATGACAGATAGGTATAAACCTGGGTGCTTCCAAAATTGTAATATCTTGCCTGAGAGAAAATTAACATAAAAATACCCATGCAGATTCCACATTTTGTAGCTACCTGCTGATTTCCAGATCAGGTGCTCTGTCAGGGCCAAGCCTCCCCTGCAACACCTCACTCCATCAGCAGGGAAATTTTGACAGGACTAGGTGCGAGATGAAACACTTTTTAGCCCTTGCCATGCCATGCTGTTAAAATGGGAGCCATAAACTCCATCTCTGTCCTACATTGTTTTGTTGATGCTGCAGAACTAACTTAAATGAAGCATAATGTAAACCTATTTAGAGGAAAGGTTGCCTTGAGTAAGTGATTCCCAGTAAAAGTTGTAGGAATAGCACTCAGTAACTCCCTTATATCTATTTTATAATTTGAGGAGTACCTGTAGGCTTCCTCCAGGGCTGTATTCAGCATCCAATTTGGAGGCAGAGCTGCAGATAGAGTGGGAAGCTGTAGAGACATGCTGCATCCAGTTTTATTCTAGTTCAGCTCTCCTTGGGATGGGTCTATGAGGAGTTCAGCTTCTCCCCTGGAGTTACGGTTAGATACAAACTCAGGGAAGATATAAGTGACCCACATTGTTCACTCTTTTTTTCAACTTTCTAAAGCTTCATCTGTTGCCTTTCCCCCACCGATTAAACTAGGAATAATAACAGGTCTAATGTTTAAAAAGTCAGTATTTTGAGAAAGAGAGGGCGATTTCTATTTGGCCCTTTGTCTTGTTGATTTAGAAGTGTAATTCCAGGTTTCTCTTCTCTGTGCATGTAGCACTGGTGGAAGGTGCCAGACTGATATGCCTGGGGAATGAATAACTCTTTTTATGCACAGTTGGTGTCTGAGTACATCAGAGATTTTGGGCTAACAAATCTCCTTAATCCTAAGAAGCAAATTGCTAAAGATGTTGTTGGTAAATGTTAATTATGTTCCTTGAGATGGAACTCAAAATCACAGAGAAAGGAGATAAAGAAACACAGACATGCCTGATAGTTCTGAACATATCACCAGGAAAAGCCTCTCTGCCAGGTTGATAAGGGAGTGTCCTGATCTTTCATCTTGTTTTGAATATGCCTACTAATTTCCTATCAGATGCCACAGCCTCCAACCACTCTGCAGCTGACCCATGCAATGCAACCACAAAACTGCAAAAGCTCCTTTAGCTCCTTGGTGGTACATTTTCTTTCAAGACAAAGCAGCTGCGACAGTTTTTCTTAAAATGTGAATTTTCTACTCACAAAAAGCAGCAGTTCAGAGTTCTAAAAATAGCTGTCATCTTTGCATGCCAGCCCTGAGAGGTCTAAAGGAATGTGCCAATTAATTGACTGGGGAAGTTAAAAATGGAAACCTGTCAGATGGATGTGTCTGGACCGTAGATCAGGAGGAGAGGAAGACGGAGAGCAGTATGTATGCTGGCATTTCTAACCAATCGTGCAGCTTGGAGCAGGCACTCTGAGCCAGGTGATACTAATGGGGAAGGAGCTATTGCTCCCCATCCTCTCTCCTTTGCCAGTCTTAACTGACTCATTGCTTTGGAAATTCTTGGCTAACATATTCATTCATTTCTCACAGAAACTAAGTGTTGCAGCTAGAAATAAAACAGAAGATGGCTAGTAGCGATGTATCTATGGAGAATTCATAATGCATGATTTCACGTCTCAGAAACTTCAGAAAAGTTATAATTTATTCCTTTTCCTGCTCTGCAATATGTCTAATACTTCTGGTATAAAAACTGCATGATCCAACAACTCGTATTAACAGCAGGATTGAGAAGTGTTTAGTGGTTATGAGCCTTTCTTCCCAGCATGCACAACACCCAGGTCACTGCGACCAACTGCACACCTGATGGAGGAATGAGCCACCCTGGTAACAGCAGGGAATATGAAGACTGATTTTCCCAGTGTCTGTGCCCTTAACATTCTCCCTGTGAAGCTCACACAGCTTCTACCCCCTTCCTGATTCCTCTGCAGGTTTTCTGGGTGAATAGGAGGCCATGCACTGGCTTTTCCAAATTATGAATGTATGAATATTGGGGCAGTACCTGTGTTAAATGGGTCTGGCTTCCTTCTCTCCCAGAGTCTAAGAAGCTGACTTGCACCATGGTGGCGGAACTCCTTTGAGTCGCTTGCCTCTCTCCACCAACAGTTTTTATCAAATGCTTATGAACTCTATCCTTGGAATAGAACACCACCTGTACTCCAGTGAAATTAAGCAACTTTTTAGCAGACAAATTTAACATCTCATGTATTAGACTTAAAATTTATTCTGAGCAGGTGTCAGAATGTTTTTTCCATTTCAAACACTTGGACAGCTTAAGACTACCTTTGGTGATGATACATTGTCTTTCAGCCCAGAAAAATCTCCAGCACAATTTTTTCTCCTTGCAAAACTGATTTTTTAAGAGAAGCATTTTACAAAACATGTGTACATTAGATGAGAACTTTGATATCACCTCCAAAATAAATTCCCCATCAACCCCAACTATTCTAAATGTGAAAATTCTTCATGACAGTTGTGATTGATAGTGTCTGAATGCAGGTACCCTTCTTCTCTAGGTCTTCTTTACTTCCAGCTGACTGCATTGCTGACAGCTCCCATAATGCACAGTCCTCAAGAGGATTGGTTTGTGATCCCTCATGGGAGTCAGAGTTTTCTCTAAAGAGATTTTCTGCAGAGGAGAAATGGACCATAAAGAATTAGGGAGTCACTTCCCAAAAGGCACTGCCAAAACATTTCAGACAAAACATTTTTTTTCACTTTAAAAAAATATTTTGATTTTTGGGGGTAGTCCCATTCCTGATATCCAGCCAGCATATTTTTGGATGCTTTTCTTATTAATTATTCAGTTTTCCTGAGCATCCTTCTTGCCAATAAAACTCTTAGGTTGGAGACAGATATCTGAATGCTTTGCGAGGACAGTCTGCACTGACAGCATGGAGAGGATGATGGAGTCAGCCAACTCAACCAGCTGCCATAGTGCTGAGCTGTCCACAAACACAGAAGCCTTCCAGAGATGCAGTTATGACCGCAAGAGTCTCACAGTCAGCATATTAATTTGGTTTTGAGGAATAATGTGTCTGATGCCATATGGTGGAACTAATCTTGTTTATCACTGCTTCACTGCCCCATCCGTTTGGTTCGTAGTAGGAATTATCGCACAAATAGCTACTGCTGAGACCTTCTGCAGAGACAGAGACAGGTGTGAGTGGTCTGGGGAGGTCTCAGGAGAGAGAAGGTGGAGTCTGAACAGGGACAAGAAAGCTCATCATTTCTGAGTTACACCAAAACACCCAGCGTGAGATAGCTTAAATATCTCAACTGTGAGAAACACTTCTAGTAGACCTAATAAACTGTTTTTTAAAAAAAATTTCAGCTCCAGATTTCTACATTTTAGTCAGAAGATTCTATTAATCACTGAAGGTTTTTCTGTAGTGAATTTATTGACAAATTTCTATGCGCTGACACACATTGAGTCCAGTCTAACTCGTTAATGATTACAGCTTTCCTGTTCATGCGTGTCAGGTTAACTCACAATGCAGTAATTATGCTGCCTCATCTTACAAATAACCTGCCTTGGCAATAGTTAATGTTATTTCACTGCCCACCTTGGGCATCTGTGTTGGATTTGATGCTCACCTCAGTCATCAGCAGCAGGGCATTATTAGCCACTGACCACAGACATTGTGAAATGTCCTTGCCTTGAACTATTGATTGTCAAAATAAACACTAGACTGAGTGTGGAAACAAATGACCTTTTTGTTAGACTTGACAAGTCTTTGAACACACTCAAAAGGGCCAAATGGCTTCTGATACAGTCTTGAGTTGGCAGCAGAGTTTTTCACCCGCTACAATTTTGCTGTCACCTTTGTATTCTCATCTATTTCAAGAGGTCCAGGATTACTCCCAGTGTGAGGTTTGCCTCTGACTCCATTGAGAGCAGGCACTTACCCTCTGTGGTTCAGCAGCTACTGGAAGAGCATATCAAGGTACCTGCTAGAAGAGGGATGTCAGCTCCTGTGTCTGCTTCGTTCCATCAGGAACTGGTGTACACAGCAGCTAATTCATCACTTGAGCACTTTGATTCTAATGGGTGAACCTGTATAACACCTTCCTTTTCACACTGCACCTTGAGTCACGTTAGGGTGACTGCAGGGTGTCAGCTTTCCAGGGTCTGTGAGAGGCAGAGCAGTGCTCACATTTCCCAACTCATTAGTCATTCAAATCCACCCTCAGTCTTTCTTCTGTCATGCATTTATTGTGCATGAGCAGGTAAGCTCAGAATAAGTTAGAATCTCTTATTGGAAAAAAGGAGCCGTGTAAGACAAGTCTGCACAAGGTTTAGAATAAAAATCCTCCAACTCCACTGTTGTGTGTTTCACTTCTACCTGTGTCACCTGTAAAGTGACACAGGTATCAAGGTTGAAACAAATCTGGAAGAAAAAGCTGTTTTCATGCTTGGGAAATGATTTTGAGAAGTTTTCCTTCTCATTCTTTTATTATAAGGAAGAGATTATCCCAGTATTTGCAAGAAAGAAGGATAAAGCTCAACCATCCAAACCTACCCTCCTCCTTCTGGCCTTCTTGACACCCACTCGCATTTCACTCCTGAAGCTTGGTTACAGGCTGTGTGATCACCACACACAGCACACCAGCCAGAAAGAGAGCCCGGGCAGTTGGGGCTGTCCTGTGTCAGGTGAGGGTGAGGGTGAGGAATAAGAAACCCAAGCAAAACAGAGTTGGATGAGGAGGGTATTTTGTTCCTCCCCCTTACAAGCACTGGCTCTCTCATATCAAATCCCAGAGAGTGAAAACACAGTAACAAGTTTAGGTCTGTGGTGCAGCCCAAGAAAGAGCAATGTCATCAAACTTGCCTGCTTATGGGCCTGCCTTTGCAGGTTTTATGTACGTGTAAATATTCATGTGCACACATGTATATGTATGTCACCTGAAGACAGTCAACATTGTAATAAATGTGCAAAGCCATCAAAGAATGTATCTCATTCTACATTGTTTGGAATTAAACTGTTAAGGAACAAGGGTCAAAATATGTTCATAATCCTCAATCCCAACACCAGGTTAAGGACAAGCAATAATCTTTTCTTTTTCAGTACATAAATGCACAGAAAATTAAAGGACTGGCATTAGCATCCTGCCAGAACAAATGCTTTGCTGCTCAGACTAGTTTTTGGAAGAAGACAAATTCCAGAAAAAAGATATTTGTTTCCTCCAAAATTATCTGTTCTTTACACACACACACTGACAATAAATATCCTGTGAACAGCATACTCCAAACACAACAATAAAATGAAGAACAGAAGAGCAACTTCTGTTATTTGGAAACAACAAAAGGTGAGGCAGAAATTGTATCTTCAGCTTTCCCAATGCCCTCTCCAACTGTGAGGAGGACTAACAAGCAGACAACTCTTCCCCCTCTCCCTCTCCCTCTTTTCAGCATTGGCATGACAGAAAGTAAGCAGCTCTGCTGCCTCACAGACCAAAGATTATGTTGTGCTCTAAATCTCTTCCTTCCCACCTCCTGCAACTTTGTTGTGCTGGCTGCTCTCATGCCGAGTGTTTTCCTTGAGACATCAGTGCCTATGAATTTGAATGAATTGATGAATGAATGAAATTTTGCTCTCATTTTCTCAGACACGTGCCCTGCTGCTGGAGAGTGCTGCACTAGCTGCATTAGAGAGACATTTATTGGACAAAGAAACAGGTGGGACTCAAAATATACAGTGCCAGGCAAGCGTCCTTCCCAAGCTGACAGGTACAGAGTGGTTTGGTGGAGGGAAGATGCAATTCCCAGCAGCCTCTAGCCCTGCAGTCTATGCTGACTGCCAATGTTTTCCTGCTCTTGATCTGTTATCCTCACAGCTCCAGCCTGCACCAGCTGTCTCTCACCAAAAAGGAACTATTTGCTTGACCTCAGTGACAAACAAAATGCCATAACCCTTTTTTGTTTTCCAAATTACACAAAAGAAATGTGGCATGGTGGCCAAAAACTTTGTCAAAAGTCTAATTTTCTGTGATTAAACTAGATTGCAGATGCTCTTTGCAATTTCAGGAAAACGTATGCTGATTTAGCTTTACCAACCATAGCTCTTTTATGACTAAGAGTACCCTCAGAAAGTTTCTCCTTAAAACTGTCTCCCACTGAGGACTAGGGACAGTGAAGTTATTTGATAGTTGTCAAAGATAGTTTTTGTGGGTCAGATGACATATAGCTCCTTACCTAAGCCATATCTCCAGGCTTTTGATTACCTCTTGGCTAGTATGGATTTCCTCACAGAAGTAAGCTAAGGGGTATTGTGTTAATGAGAAAAAGCCTGAAATGGTGAGCTAAAAAGAGATGTATGGAAATAGTGTGGAACTTCTATTGCACGAACTATATATTTTTTTTCTAGAACTCATAAACAAAGGAGAAAAATAGTTGGGGCTAAAATAATTGTGAAAAGCTCACTCCTACAAGTCCCACTGAAAGAAAACTTTCGTTTCCAGATTAAACCTCCATTACCTGACAGATAATGGAACTATCTGTTGGAAATGAAAAACCTGACAAAGATTAAATGTGGGATTCACTTAATCTAATTTAATCTCCTTGAAATTTAGGTGACTAAATTAAAGCCATCCTCTTGGCTCTCTGTATTGAGTACAGAGTAGGAGAAATACCTCCAAAGCGTAATTAATCTTCTGTCTTCTAGTCATCTGCCTTACACATGTATGAGTTGCCTTCAAGAAGGATGTCCACCTCCACGGATTGCTGAGAAAATCCAGACAGGCTTGGTAGAAAGTCTTGACTATGAAAGGCCAAGGATGCTCAGTCCCATGAGTCAGAGAGTGAATTGGTCAGGCCCAGGGAGAGTGGAAGGCAGTGGTTTGTTTTGACTTGGAAAATAGACTAGGACAGGGCCCAACATGTCTGATGAGAAGGCATCAGATACAAAATACTAACAAATTTTTAGCCTTTTCCTTCTACTATCATAAAACATGACTTTTTTTTTTTAAAAAAAAATACAGTGGTGTTGTCTTGAAACATAGTTGTCCTTATGAACACATGGAGAGAAATTCTGAAAAATGCAAATACATGGACACTGAGGGATTTTATTTCCCCTTAACTCACTGACTTCATTTTTCACTGGAGTGGTAAAGCAAAACCCCTCTGTAGAAACGTTCACTCCTACAATGTGTTATGGATTTCCAGTGGTGAACTATTAGGTGTCTTGCAATTAACACAGCATGAAAGAACCATCCCTTCTATGGATCTCTGAGTTCACACTTTCCCCTAATGGGAGCCAAGATAAATTGTTCTTGTTTTGGTGTATTGGCTACCAAATTGACCCTGATCCATGGCTCACCTCAGGCTTCTGTAATTCCAATAAACTTGCAGGATGTTCAGACCCACCAATTGGAAATGCCTAAAATTCACTCATGCTACTACAGAAGCTAAAGCCAGAAGAATAACACATATATTCTGCCCAGGTTTAATTTTTTTCCTTCTCTTCCAGTGAAATATAGCACCTCTTCCACATCCATTTACACTGGTATTTTTCCCAGAGATTAAATACTGCAAAACCTGACCTGGCGCCTAAAGGCAATTCCTTAGTGATGGAATTATCTTTATTAACAGATGACACAATTTCTCCTTCTCAGAGTGCAAAATGCAGAGTAAAAAGAGGTGAAGGGACAGAAGCAATTCTCTTTATGCCCTCAGTATATTTAACAAACCTTGTCCATGGGGGAGTTTGACAGTGCATTTTCTATTCTGGGTCCATTTGTATATATTCTTCAGAAGAGGCAGTACATGAATGTGATGCTGCTGATTGTGAATGTCAGCATCCAAGGTGGATGTTACAAAAGAATGGATGAGGATATTTCTCTGCACATCAGTACTTCCCAAAACTCACCTCAGTGATTGCACACTGTGAAATGATAATATTTGTGCTGGGTATGTGGCATAATGTGTGGAATTCCTGGGTCAGAAATCTTCCTGAATAGCTATGGGATGGGGCTTTGGGAACTTTTGAGGAGATGAATCATGAATTTCACAGACCAGCTGGTCATAGTTTGATCGTGAAATAGTGGCTATGAATTAAAAAATGAAAGGTGAGGTGGGGTGGGTCGCAGTGAGAATGTATGAACTGAATGCCACCCACATGGCAGGAGAGCAAGCAACGATTGACAGAATTGTCTGTTTGTGCTCTCCCAGCTGCCCTAGGTGCAAGTCCTTATAATGAGATCCATAGCACTGGTGAGGAGCTGGAGAAGTGTTTGTACATGAGCCCAGTCCTGTGTGAATGACAGGCAAGTGCTGCACCAGTGGGTTTGGTCACATCAGGGAAAAAGTCATCAATATGTTGGAGGATGGGAATTCTGGATGAATACATCACTGGCCTTCAACATCTGATGCTTGAGAGGTCTCATTTTAGAGCCACATTAAAGGTGCTGAGAGCATCCTTCCTCCTTCTAGAGGTCAGGCCTGGCTGCTGAGGTTCAGAGAGTCCCTCATGCCCCAGGATGAGCAGAAAATCACACAGCAGCCTTTGGGGAGGTGACCATGAGCAAGACCCATCCCATTTCAGGGCACCTCACCCTCAGCTCGCACCTGAGCCACAGGCCAAACCACATCACAGTAAAATACTGTGCTGTAACAGCAAACAATTAGTGAAGAGCTGTAAGAAGATGTAAATAACATATAGACAGTATTTTAAAATTACATAGCTAGCAACGAATTTTTTTTTTTTTTAAAAATTCAGATTCTTCAATATTCATGCAAGTCTGATGTGTTTTCATAGGAACTGTACCCAAGCAGGACTGTCTTTTCCACAGTGCCTCAGGGACTGAAATTTGAAGATTTTAATCTGCTTGAGAAAGAACTCACAAGTTTATGCTATATATTTTTCTGTCTTTGTCTTGATGTTTTAGGGTTATATTCTTTGGCTCTTGAGATGCTCATGTATTCTCTGCCTGAGGTGCACACAAGGAGCAGAGGGGCTGGAGACAAGCGCCTGATTTGGGGTGTAACATCCCATTCTTCTCTTCAGCCTCCATCTTTCACCCAAGGAAAACAAGTTCATTGCAGCCTGATTCCCAGCCAGTGCAGCAGAAATCACTTGCTTCTCTCATCTCTGTGAATTGCAGTATCCTGCAATATCTTCCCACATATTCAGGCATCACTGTTGGATGTCACAAGGTAGGATTCCTTTGCAGAAGGAACTTCATGGATAGGAAAAATACTGCCTTGGTGTGCAGCTTCCTGCTGATTTACAGCAGTATCTGACTTCTCTCAGGCTTTTGGTCTCTGAGGGAATTTGAAAAATCTCTGTTCATGCTAATTTTGATATCTATTTAATGTTTTAACACACCAGGCAGAGCTTGGCATTCGTGTTACTGGGACCTGGCCAATAGGTCACTACTTTGCACAATTGAGCTCCAACAGAAGGGAAGCCAAATCCAGCTGAAGTTTGAATAATGCTTCTTGGAACATAGGAAGTAAGTTTTTTTCTTCACCTACAAGCATTAGATGCTTGCTTAATGAAAAAGAAAAAAATAGTTAAGGGTGACAGTTTTTCTTACATATCTTTAGAAAAAGGGTATATATATCATAGCCCATGATCTCATGTATCATAAATCTTCAAAAAGTAAAGCTGGGAAGGATCTTAATTAGCCTTCTAATGCCACACCCTGTACTGAAAAAGGCAAGTAATATGTGGTGAGACCACCTCTAACAGATATTTGATTTATAATCTCAGAAGAAAGCAATTCTGCAGGCTGTCTAGGCAACTTGTTGTAGTGTTTCTTACACTCTTAGTTAGGAAGTTTTCCGTAGTATCTAACCTAAATCTTTGTTGCTGAAAATTAAGACAATTTCTTCTGGTTCAACCACTGTTGAACTGTCTGAACAATTGATCATTCTTCTTTGGAGTTACTGTAAAAACAATAACTACTGAAAGATTAGAATCATATCTTTGTTTAATCTTTTCTAGATGAAATAAATCCAATTTTTTTAGTATATGCTCCTAAACCCCTTATTTTTCTCCAGTCTCCTTTGGACATTCTCTAGCTTGTCTCAATCTTTGTTACAGTCTTACAGACAAAAAAACCCCATGTTTGTTTTATAATCAAGTCTTCTAATAACAAATGTCACATAGCAATGTGCCTTTATAAAAATCGTACCAAATTTTCCTCCTTAATATGTATGTGATTTGCTGTATTCTTTCAGATATGATACTGCTTTGTAGCAGAAGCATATTTTTAACTCAGTGGTGGATTTCCTTCTTCCAAATGTAACATCCTTCATTAAATTTCATTCGCCGATTTCAAACCAAAACTCCAGTTTACTCAGATCGCTCTGTATTTTGTCATCTGAAAGTATTATTTCACAGATGAAATGCCTTCACATACCGCTGTGAAGCACCACTGACCTGAATAAGGCTTCATTTCAAGGGCTTTTTTATTGAGATTCTGGATGAGGTCCAGGTATGAAGTCATTACATGGTCAATTATATGCCAGTCTGCCACAACAGTGTTTCAAGAACATGTACTGGCACTTTATGTAAGTGGGAAATAGGATGAAGAGGAAGAACTTAAAAACACATATACTGACATTTCTGCTTTTCCATAATACTTTAGAAGAGTTTCTATATTTCCATTTTTATTTAGATATATAAATGAACCTGTGCACCCAACATTTACCTGCCCACACACTATCTGTTTAGGTTTTTGCATATTTCTGACATACAACAATCCTTCTCATCTACTTTTTGGGGTTTTTTAGGCTGCTCCAGGGGTCTTTTCCACATAAATAATATTATTTCATATGGTCTTTTTTCCTCTCCCTGCAATGATCTGTTTAGACTAATGAGTACTTGAAAGTAAATTGTATTTGAAACCAATGGAGGTCAATAGGGGTGACTCAGTATTATGGTAATTTAGCTCTTGGGTCCTTTTATATGTTATCCATGTCCATTAAGGTTTAAGAGTGAAGAACAGAAGCTTTTTTGTTTCAATGTTTACATGAGTTTTCCCCTTTTGCAGAAGTATAATGGTTGATATTTGCATTTAATTAAGGCTTAACTGGAAGTGATACTATATGTTGGCTCCATTAAGCTTGGAAGATGTCCTTGAAGCAAATAAATATTAACATACTGGCTAAGGCAGAAACTAAAGACAATAACAGTGACGAATCTTAAAAAAAAAAAAAAAATAAAAAAATAAAAAGGAGAAATATCTTTCACGCATCACAGGGTTTTCTCCAGATTTATCATAAAAATGAAAAGCACTTTGAAGACGGGAAATTGGGAATGCAGAAACTGTGTCTTCATATCTCCAATACGTGTAGCCACATGCTTCAAGTGAATGTGACTGATAGAAGTGTTACCAGAAAACTGTGGCTGAGAATCAAAAAGCGACTGCTGGATTTTAAAATGTGTGATACATTTTCATGTCATTAAGGCGAGAAATGTATTTTCTTTTTCCTCTTCTCTCTCTGGCTTTTGAATCTTTTCCACAGACATAGTTCTCTGGAGGCACACTTAACCTTTGGTGTGTTTTATCGTTCTCAAGCATCTGACTAGGAGAGGAAAACGATGAGTTTTCTCTTTTTAAATGCCAAAATGTCATAAATTCCCGCCTCCATGTGTCATGTCAGTTTCTGGAGACATAGGGGAGGTTTCCTTCTAAATGTATTTCTAAAAGATCTGAGCAAAAAATGACTGATTTAAAAGCAGTAAGATATACTCACTCTGGTAATGAAACACAGTTTTCAGAACCTTAACAATTACAAGTTTGGCAGACAGTTTTGCCTCCTAAAATATCCTGATTTTCATAAAATTCTATATTACAATGATAAATCCACATCCAGGCAGCTCATATTAAACATCAAAACGGAAGCATGGAAAATCTGAAGCTGCATTCAAAATCCTTACTCCGATACTAGATTTTAGTCATAATCTACCTGTTGCCAAGGTCTTAAGACCTGTAGTACATTTAATCAAATTTTCTGTTCATGGGACAAGCTTTCTTTGATGCCATCATTGGTTTCTTATCAGCTGAACCATTTTCCCAAAGAATTAATCAACAGGATGACATTCAGAATAAGCTTCTTGGCAGCCTGGAATGTGAGGAATAAGTGTCAAATTGGAACTACACAAAAATTTGTATTTAATCTGATTGAGATTAATAAAATATATCAAATGTTCCATCCATATAATTTTCATCATTTATTTTATAATGTTTCTTATTTTTTATCTATATTATTATTATGTATAATTTAAATTATGTTTTATTTATAATTGTTTGATATTAGTAAGAGATCCCAAGTTTGTGTCAAAGTGTGTACCCAGTACTAAGAAATCCTTAGAGAGAAAACACAAATCATGGTTGATTGATTACTTTATTTGCTACAAAGTGGAAGATATTGCATTAATCTTTATTAGTCTTAAAAAACATAGTCTTTGTTATCGTAAGCAGCCTGAGCAATCAAAGAGTAAAAGTTCTGAGTAGGAAGCTGCAGTCAGTACTCAGCAATGCAAAGTAGAATGACACATGCAAATTAAAGTGCATACGGTATTTTTCAAGCTCTAAATCAAATTTGTTCAGCTAAAAATGGTGAGAAAAAAAACCTCAGACCTGCTCAAATTCCATTTTCTGAATTGATTTGAGAATCACGAGGTTTGGATCTCATTTTAGGGCATTGAATCTTAAGAAACTGAAGGTCAAAATCCAAATGCCATCTACCTGAACTTCCTAACACCTAGAAATGGGGAATCCAGGCTTACCTGTGATGTTTCCCAATGACTCAGATCAGCTTTACTGCTTCCAAGGCCTCTTTCATGTCACTGCAGAGAGTCTGCACCTTTGGTGAGAGTCTGTGTTGATGAATATGAGCAGAAAGCCAGCTGACGCAAACCAGCACGTCAGGTACTACATCCAGCTGAAATTCATCCCACCATGCTTTGAGTGGGCACCTGCAATGTGCATGGTAGTAAAAGGACTTTAGATAATCAATTAAAATAGTCCTGACTTCATCCTAAGATGTCAAATTGTTTGTTGTGGTCTCATAGGTAATGAAGTTGTCAAATAACTTTAACTCATATTTCGTTCAGCAGTCTGTCCAGTGTCAAATTGATGATTGAATAATAATTTATGGTGGTTATACATAATCACAGAATACTCTGAGCTGACCCACAAGTATCATCAAGTCAAACTCTGAAGTGAACAGCCCACGCAAGTATTGAATCCACAATGGTTGGTGTTATTCCCATGCTCTCACCAACTGAGTTAATCTCAGAGTCTTTGAATTGACTTTCTGCTGAGTTATTCCTGGTTTCTAGCTCAAGTTTCCAGATGATATTTGCTTTGTCTTGGTCACTAATGAGATCAAAAGTTGCTTAGACAAAGAGCTACTGTGGTTTTTAAAAGACATTTTAAAGAAGACAGCTGTAGACATTTCTGCTTACCCTGAGTTTTTTTTAGTCTGGCCTAAGCATTGAGGGTATTAATGACATTTATTAAAAATCTCTTTCACAGCAATCAGATTTCAAATTATTATTAACACTGATGTTTCTCCTGTGCAAGAAAAACACACCAGATTTAATTTACCTTCTCTAATGTTTTTATGATGCACATTTAGAATCATTTTGATATACTAGTCCTGGAGAGAGAGATACTCATGATTGCATACAGGGCACTTTTATACTTCTTCTGCAGTGATGCAGCCTGATTTCTAACCATATTATAATTTTTTTTGTGTGTCCCTAGGTAAGGTCTGGGTTGTTTTGCTACCCATTAAATGAGGAGAAAATCTTCACATTTCTAGATGATGCAGCAACAGTGTTGGAACTTGCAGGCTAGAACTACTCAAAACTTACCTTTACAATGGACATTCACTGAATTTCCATGAATGTTAAAACTCTTCTTTGAACCTCCAGAATCTTGAAGAAGATTTTCCATTGAGCATGTGACTGTGTTTCTGTCTGTTGGATTTATTTTAAGAGCATGGCAGTCAAGGGGATTGCATAAAGTGAAGAAGCAAAGACAAGCAAGGAACAAATCACAGCAGGTTGGAGGAGTGTCTGAGAAAAAGTTTAAACCACAAAGTGGCAGCATTAATGCATGGAGAGTGGAAAGCAACCTGAGACAAATACCTTGGATGGTGGGAGGTGTCTGGAAGCCCTTGTGAATGATGGTAGACACCATATGGTGTGTGGGTGTCCACTGTGATCTGTTTCCCCCCAGCAACACAGGAACAGTACCCAGCCTCAAAGTCATATTTCCTCTTAGTTATAGCCTATATTCTCTGCATTTTTATCCTTCATGTCCTCCTGAAATGATACATTTGAAATGGTTTCTGGTCTGTTCTAAACATTTAATTCCTAGAAAGATATCAACAAACTAGAGGAACTCCTTAGAAGAGAGAGAGAGAGAAGAGCTCTGGAGGTGATTCATAGTGAAAGAAAATATTCACAATAGGTAACAGTGGTAACTGTGATAACAGTGATTGCTGTCCATTGACCAGCAGCAATTTCAACACCTGTCCTTACAAAATACCCTAGCAGCATCTATTTTCGGGGAACATTCTGAATTGTGTAACAGTATGTTTGTGTATTTGCCAAGATATAGAAAGGAGACAGGGAAATGGCTGTAGGTTCTGATTGCTAGAGCTTAGAAAAGGGAGAGTGGAGGAGAGGACATAAACTGTTTTAAATGCATGTGTTCAAGATAAATCAAAGAGAAAAACGTGGAAGAAATATTAATTAATAATAATAATAATAATAATAATAATAATAGTCCCCTCCATTTTGAATGTGGAAATGGTGAATGAAAAATTGCAGCCAGATTACTGAAGTAAATAAACCCTGAACTCCAACTCTACAACAGCAGAATTTTCAGGTTTTGCTCTCTCTCACTCATATTTCCTTTAGGACAAAAAATCTGACAGACATTTATCCTGGTGTCACTGAGATCATATTTTGAGGACAATGGTAGAATTGAAAAGGAGATTAGATCACGGTTTTACTAACACAACGTCTGTTGTCTCTGGTGTTGTGTCACAAAGAAAGGCCCACTGTCAGAAACCAAAGTGGCTCTGGGTGACTGGCTGTGAGGGAGAACTTGTTTTCCATTTATATGATGAGAAAATCAAACCTGGAAGTGAGAGAAGCATAATGAGTAGAGGAGAGCAAATAAAAAGCCCTTGGTTTTTGTGGATTCACTGTTTACAGTAGGTACTAAAATCCTGCTATTAAAAGTTATGATTGTTCAAGTCTTTATTGTTTAGACACTTAGAAGTCATTCATTAACTAATACATTTCAATTTCAGAGGAATCAAATAGAAACCAAGAAATCTGCATAAAGAAAGGAACACCTAATCTCAGAACATTAAATCACAGCAAGATATTTTGATTTGGGCATTCACATCTTGAACTGACCATAAAGATCTCAAGAGATTTGATAATATGGGCTTTACTCTTACCCAAGAGCAGGTTCACACAGTTATCTTTGTGTTATTTGTACTTTAAGGGTTACTGTTATAGATGAGTGTGTAGTATATTGTAAACCATAATTAACTAACAAAGATTTAGGGGAAAAATAGTTAATTTTAATGGATTAATTATTACTTTAGGCAATATAATTAGTATCAAAATATAGCAAGAAATTGACTCTATGATTCTGAATTCATACCTGAAAGTGTCATTAGTTCACTGAAAACCCCTAAGTTGTACTTGGAGCCACTGAAAGCAACAGACAGTATGTTTGCTCTACTGATTTCTTTCTTTTAGCATATCTTTCTTTTAGCATTTCTACAAATCTTGAGATCAAGTTCCATTGGTGCCTATCAAAACAAGAATGGCATTTCTGGGCAAAACTTATTAAAGTAGTCATTGGGCACTGTCATCACGTATTGAAGAGTGAACTTTGTCAGGTAGCAAACCTGCTTAGAAACACAAGAGAGTGGGTATGGAAAACAATTTCATATAAATGGTGCACCTAAACTAATGACGATACATTGCGTTAGCAATGCATGCTCTGTGCCTTTATAGAGTTTTGACTCCTCAAAAGATGCAGCCTGAGTCTGGGCAGGGTGTGTGTATCAATGTGTGGAACACTTGGATGTCAAAAACAATCAGTTGTGACAATCAGCCAGTCAGCAATATTGAACACCTTCCAGCTCTGCTCCATTTATGGGCATCAGTAAATAAAGCTCTGTTCTTAAAGCTGCGTTTTCATTTATTTTTTTCTGCCAGCTAGTGCCAGGCAACTTAATGCAGCCTTCCAACATTGCCTCCGTATGGAAATAAATTGAATCAACATTGTATTTTTTCCCCTCAGCATAAAATGTTCCCTCTCTCTTTTACACTCGTTTTGCTTCATGAGCAAACAGCTTCAAAATAAACAATTAGAGGGCCCTTGTAAACTTTGCTATCAGTTACTTACATTTATTTTTGTGTTTCTTTTTTAATAAATAATTACATTAAAGAGAAGAGAGAGAAAATCTAATTCTACAGCTGCTGGTCCTCAATTCATACTCAGAAGAAAACTAATAGTCTCCAGATAAATATTACAGCTGTTGAACCTTTGAAAAGAAATGTTCTTCAGTCTGACCCTTACAAGTTGAATTTGGATTTTTAAATGGTCTCTTTTTTCTAATGGTAAATGAATACTTTTTTTTGTAAAATTTTTTTTTTCTGTGTAATTTTCTCCTTGGTTTACAGCTGTGTTCAAAAAATCCAGCAGATGACTTTCCTCCTGTGACCTCCCCCCCATATTTTCTTTCCAGTTCTTTAATGAAGAATGACATTTTCTGTCCATAAGGATGAATGTTTTCAAAGAATCTCGACATCTGTAACAAAAACAAACAACCAAAATCTCCAAAATGACAAGAGCAACAACAACAACAAAACAAACAAACAATCAAACAACAAAAATCCCCCAAGGACCTTGTGGAAAACATTCTGGGCTGTGGGACAGAAATCCTATAGTTCATGTCCTGCCTTTCAAATGTGTTTTAACATGTGACTTCAGGCAAATTACTTGATCTCTCTAGTTCTGTGTCTACATGAGCTCAGCAATATTTTTTAATATATGGATACACAGGAGCTAACATTCTTATCAGTGCTGCTCTATTCTGGTACAGTTTAGATAAAACTATCTTTATAAAGGTTTAATAGTGTTTAAGACAAAATCGATTTTATATACAAGTTGCATTTATTCCAAGAAAACAAATGGAAGGAGAAAATATCAATGAATTTTCAGCTTATCTGGACAAAGACTTTTATTAGCTGTTTCCTTGGTAACTTTTTTGCAAGAAACCTTTAAAGATAACTTTGCATTTGGGAATAGAGAATCTTGAAATATGATAAAGGCTACTGAGAAGTCTTAATACAAAGGCACAATGTATCCCAAGAAAGCCTTCATGATGTCGCTTTTATGGCTGAATCTCCGAGGGAAAAACCGTTCTGCAAAGAAAAGCACAGCAAGAGAGAAAAGATGATCAGATGCATTAACACAGAGTTAGCAACATCAAAGGTAGGTTTTGATTTTGTTGGATGTGCTTGGGGTTTTTTTTCTGAGACACTGCACTAAGCTCAACGGAACTTCTCCAGCTGGAAGGCTCAACAGCAAGAGGGAACATTTTGCCTTCCTTCACAGTCGCATTTCTGAAGTAGATTGGATGTGTCATGACAGATGATGCAGGGTAATTTGTAGGAGATGATACAGTTAACAACCACGAATAGAAAGCAGAAGCAGTCAATAAATATTTCTGTTCCATAATTATAAACAGGCAAGAATAATGTACTTGCACAACATAAAGATGAAGTACCTTTCAGTTCACATATCATCTACCGAGGATGAGCAATGAGGAATCTGTGTGACCAAGACGACTTACACATTGCAGCCAAAACTGTTGATAAACATTTTGACAAATCCTGAGAACTCGGAATAAGCTCAAAAGGATTACAACAACCTGTAAAAAGTATTCCAGAGGGATATTTCACGAAAAACATTTGCATTTTTCTAGGCCAAAAGAAAATAATGGAATTTGATTACTGAAGATTAAGAGCTTCAAATTTAAGTAATGCCAGTGTACTTTATGGTTGCTCAAAAAAAAAGAAAAAATTTGGAGGAAATTACAATTTTTGGATGACAAAAGTACCTGAATTATTCAAGTAATTATTAATTATTACATTACTTAAAGTTTTGTAAGGATTTAGAACCTTGTGACAGTCTAATTAAAAATATTGCACTGCGAATTACCAAGAAGGAGCTGATGGATGGTATAACTGACGAACATTAAGAAGTTTTTATTCATGGAGAATTTTCATTATAGGTTTTTTCTAGTGGGAAAAATCACCATGGAAAATGTACTTGATACTGCTCAAGATTTTTATCCATGATCTGGTAGCAAATATATCAACACTGTCAATAAAGTAGGTGATTGACACAAAGAGTAGAGGAATGGTGAAAAATGATGAAGTAGAGCAGTCAGATACAATGACCAGGACTACCTGGTGAACTGATATATTCAATCAAGATGTTTTTTCAGTTCAGGTAAATGCAAAATTTTATCCATGCAAGTACAAGGAATGCAGGTCATTCCTACAGCAGAGGAATAGGAACTCCAGAAGAAGATATTTAAAATAGATAGGGATAATAGTAGAGAAAGAATCAGTGGGTTCTGCAGTGGTTTTCTGCATCAAAACCACTCATTCCAAGTCTTTTATGTGGCAGCAGATGAAATTAAAAAATTTCCTTATATAGTACTGATGAGATGATTATTATCCTACTAATAGTTCTAGACCCTACAATTTTAAAGGAATATTAGAAAATTGGAAAAGAAATTTATTCTACTTACTCAAGACCTGGGGAATATACATTGCAGTGAATCCTACTGGGGTTTTCAGCCTTTTTTGTCTATCAGGGAAAACCCACATGGATGTCTGGACACTAAATATCACTCGGGAAAGACAGTTTTAATACAGTGATTACTCAAAAAGTTAAATGCAAATGTACTTGGGAAATTAATAAAATTGTGCTGGATTTTTCTCTCCTAATTTCTTCATAGCAGAGGATATATTTTGGTCACAGACTGCTCCCTCCATAAAGGAATAATGTGGTGAATCATCGATGTCTGAGACAGGAAGAAGTTTGGGATGGATGGTGATATAATGGCGCCTGCCATGGAAAGAGATGGTTATGGGAAGGGGAAGATTGGCACTGGTGACAATCTGATGTCTTTGGATAAGATCTTGGCTGTGTCAGCTTTCAACCCAGTTTGAACAGTTTGATTGTGACAAGACTGAAGTCTGAGTGGCAGGGCAATAATTCCCAGTGGCCTATCATCAACATGAACAAGTGACTTCCATATCAATACGAACAATATCATAGAGATAATTGAAGTTACCTTTATAGAAAGTGTATATTACCATTTCCTCCCTCTCTACTCATTCCATCAGGATGAGAGCTGTTGGTAGCAGAGCTTTATAGCTATAACAATTGATATTTTTCTCTGTAGAGGTACTAAGTTAAATCCCAGCAATATCACCCAGCAGAGCCACTAACACAACATCAGCTCCTATGCTGGTAACCAGACAATTTTCTTTATAGCACTCCTGAGTGTATATTTTATGTAATACTGCTAAAAATATCAACTTTATTCCTTCTTTAGTAACCTCTTCCAGAGATCATGCATCAACTTACATATCATATTTCATAAATAATTATCTTACAAGGAAATTTAACTTGGTGTAAAAATAAAATGTTAATCCCATTTTTCTTCTGCAGAAATGTCCTTATGCCAAGACAAGATGAATCCTTCACCATATGCTCATAAATGAAAGAGAAAATATGTTATTTAATGGTTCTATGTTAGCAAACTCCTCTAATTGATTTATTTTTCTTAGCAATTGCACTGCTAGAATGTATCTGTGCTTAAACTGCCGCCAGCTCTGTTTAGTATCTCCTATTTTAAACAGTGGGCAATGAATGCAAAGAATTTATCATATTGTCACAGATGATAAATTATGGCTTTATATTTCTAGTACTGTCTAAAATGATTGCACTTTAAAAAAAATTATCTTAATTCTAAAGAAACTATAAATATTTGTTTGAGACTGGTTATTAACCCAAAATACTGGGGTAATAAAGAGCAAAGACAATGTACTTTCTTTTTGTTCTCTTCCTGAATTTATGAATATATACAAAGAAGTTTGATATTGCAGGTACTCTCCTTTTTTCAAGGCTTTATGGATGATTTTTTTGTCTGACATGCCCCAGCACAGGGGATTGAAAATGAGAATATACAAGCAAAAATTAAAACAAAAGAGACAAAAGAAGGGAGATAACAGTGAAGTCACTAAGCAGAAGTTTTTGCTTTCAAATCAACAGGATAAAATTTATGAGATACGTGGCCTCCAGCATTTATACTGCAGCCTGTCTTTTTCAAGTGTTCTATAGGAAAGCAGAGAGGAAAATCTGTACATTTTCATGTGAGCAATGATTGTAAAATCACCTATATTGCTCTTTAAAATAAAAATGAAATCTTAAGACATTTCATCAGAGCAAGTATTAAGTCTGAATATAACAGTGCAGTTTTATGCTATCCTAAAAGTTAAGCTTAAAACCATGAGAAGTCAGACAATATTCTGTTCCTGGTACTTTTGTGCTTGTGGAGGACACAGTGTGGCGTGTTATCGCCTCATCATCTCATCCCGGTCCTACTGTCTGCTGTAAAAGCATCTTCATGGTCGTGGTCTTCAGTGTGGTGTCCCACTGAGATGGAAGGATAGTTACTCAAACAATGTCAATACTCCGGGAATGATCCAGTCTCATTATAAAACAAGGGAATGTGTTACAAATGTGGATTATGGCAAAAATTATCTTTTTCCTGAGTACAGCCATGATCCAATACCTATTCTTGTTATTAACAGTCTCCATGGACTTTGGTCAAGCACTCAAACCCTTGTCAATTTTTCTTACAGCTGGATTATGTTGTCCATATTTCCCATTGTGAGAGCACTGTTTATTTGAAGGTTAGAAACCTCTTTTGGTGGATTCCTGCTGGAAAGGTCAAATCATATCCCCATGCAACTTTTATTGACCAAGTTCTATGTAGTGAAAATGGATGGGGAATCACCTGTTGGAGAAAGTTGCCTAAAAATAATGGCTGGAAAACCTACAGCCCCATTAAGTACGGATCTCCTTCCCTGGTGATATCGAAACAGCTGTGTAACATGACAACAGACTGCGACCTCTCATCCAAGGTGTGTAATTCATTATTCAAAGAAACCTGGTTTAGGCATCTGGGAAAAGCATTGACAAAGCAACAGCAGGAAAATGGTAATTTGCAGAATACATTGAAGCTGGCCATGAAAATGAGTGTGGTAAGAATCAAACAAGAAGAGCAGAGAGTGTCAGTTAACCAGCTGCTAGTTGTGAATTTTCAGTATTTAGTTTCCTAGAAGCACTCAGGTTAGGAAGGATCTCTGGAGGATTTGTAGTCCAATGCTCAAAGCAGGGCTAATTGCAAAGTTAGATCAGGTTGCTCAGATCCTTGCCCAGCTGAGCTGGCACAGTGCCCTGCTATAGCCCCTACAGGAATCTCTCAGTCGAGCTGCAGTGGGACTCTGAGGAACTCTGTCTGCTGGGTGCCATCCCTGCCTATGGCTGGGTGCTGGAACTGGGTGATCTTGAAGGTTCTTCCCAACCCCAACCATTCTATGATTCTGTGGTCTTTTGGGCCCAGTGGTCCGGTTTGCTTTCCATGCACTTTGTGGTCCAGCCTGCATTTTCTCAGTTTGGTTACTGCATACTTCTTTGATAATGCATTATCCAGTACCTGCTTAATTTCAGGTGAGCAACATTTACTGACCACCTCTCATTCACAGACTCAGACATTTCATTAGAGAAGGAACTCAGGCTGGTTAAACCTGACTGAACTTAGTAAATCAGAGGTAGCAATTCACAATCACCTTATGGTCTTTCATGTACCTTCCACAAGTCATGTTTTCTTTCAATGTACTAATAATGAGTCCTTGTTCAGTCTCCTCTTTTATTCTTCTAAATTATTATTCAAATCCATAATTGACAAAATCATCATGAGAATAACATATTAAACAGAATGACCTAATAATCACCTTTTCTTGTTAATTTGGAGTTTGAATTGATTAAGTCTTGAAGAAGTACTTGATAATTGGGAATCTAGCTTTAAATGTGTTTTAGGTATTTTTAAAACCTCTGCAAATTTTTTTTTTGTCTCTTGAATGTGAGCATTAAATTGTCCTTTCTTTTTCCTAAATTTTTCCAAAACTTGCCAAGATATCATGACAATTGAGATTTTTAATCCGCATTTTTCAAACAGAGATATCAAAATTTTAGCACCTTGATCCAAATCCACTATTCAGAAAGCAATTTGATTCTCAGGTGTTTGGCAGTACACTTCTGAAAATGTCTTTAATTTGCCTGCACGTCCCAGTCAGTTAATTCCTCCTGATTTGTTAGGAAGCAGACTGAAACTAAGTGTGCTTTTCATACAGCTTTCTGAACAGCCAGCAGACAGGAGATACATCTTTGCTCCATGAACAGCCTGGGCCAGATATTTTATGTGTAACTTAGCAGTGAAGGGCTCCATATTTCATTAACAATCTCCATTACAATCCAGTGTTTCTTGCACCTTTAGCAAAATGCAAGAAATTACAAGGATGACATGAAGTGCAGAAGAGAGGAACATCATAAAAGGAACTAAGAAAGTGAGAAGTGACAGTGCTCACTCGCTTAATATTTGTATAAAACCCCTTGAAGATGAGAGGAATAGAAGCATCTTTTTTTTCTTTTTTTCTTATTTTTCAAATGCATTGGTGTGTTGCACATCCTAGTTGAAACTTGTGGAGCAGAAAGCTGATCTTGCAGTAATGTTTGTGGATACAATTATGGTAATCCTTTGAGCGTGATTAAATTATATACAGCCTGGATATTGAAGGAGTTTTGATACTTATATCTGCAGTAGAGTCCGTGGCAAAGGATGAGGTGACATGTCCCTGATCAATCTGTTTAGGAAGGACAAAATGGGCAGCAGTTTTCCAATTAACAAGTTTTTTCTAGTGTTAAATATCATCCATAGAAGAGTCAGTTCTGCATGGTCTATTGGACAAATTTGAACACATATGATGTAAAAACATCTTCGAAAGATCACTAGTAAGATATGATCAGGATAAAATAGTCATGCAACAGAAGAAAGGGAATGTCTTCATACTAATTGGAGTAAGAAAAGTTTATAGTTGATTATTCATTGTTAAATCCAGGTCTTTTAGTGCCTTTTATAAATCTAGGTTATGGAACTTGGTAGTTATTTGTTTGAGATACTGTAATTTATTCACCACCACAGAAATGTAAGTTGATTTAGCTCTTGTTGTTCATCTCAAAGAGGTGGTTGATTTCTTTCCATAGGTAAAGAATGTTTTAATTTATTATTTGTTGTGAATACCTCGGCAAGTCTCCAAAGCTTCAGGATTTGTTGTTAATAAACAAAACTTGAGAATAGAGGATGATTTTTTTTTTGCACAGAAAAAAAAGAAAGTTGTGTCTAACACAAAAATATATTTTAAAAATAATGTTTCCTGAGAAGAAATATGGTCCATCCAGAATATTAAAATTCAAATGCTTAACAGTTCTGTTTTTATGAAAAATCACATAACTCCAGAACCGTGTAGGTTTTCTACAATATTCAGGCTCCCAAAATTCACCAAAAATAGTCAGACTAAAGTCTGGCTTCCCAAAGCACAAATATCCTCTAGCTGCTTCCTCACTTACAGAGAAATTTGTTTTTAAACGCCTTTTTCAATATGATAATCTCCATAACTCAGGGCTAGATATTACCCAGGATGTCTTTTAGTCACCCTGAACATTTTCACTTCATTGCAAACTCACCGGCTTCTTGTTTTGGGTGAGAATCACCTATGGTCTAGAGGCTCTGAAGGAAGGCATATATGCTATGTCTATTAGAAAATGGTTCAAATGGTTAAGTATGCTCCTGCTAAAAAGTTGCATCTCATTTCCAGTTTGAAGGTTTGGCTCTCAGCCACTGGGTCTTGTTATCACAGATGAAAGAGCCCTCTGGTATCAGGCGCTGCTCCCTGCGTAGGTGGAATGTTCCCCATGTTGTCCATATTAATCTGATTCATGGCTGCTACTGCATTATCTTTCATCAGTTTTCCTAACTGTCAATTTTCAAAATAGTGCTGGTTTTGATATGCTGCTTGTTTTTGTAGCTGAGAAGCCATGAAGTAGCTGGAGAGGACTTAAAAGAGATCTTCAACTGGATGAATTATTACTGATGGAAAGAAAAATCTACATCTTTGAAGGACGTCTTACACTTTGGACTACAAGTTTTTGGCAACTTTCACCCCAGAGGTCTCATGTTTGCTTTAATAAATGACTGAAGTACCTAGACATTTATTTTTCTATGTCTGCTTCCCAAAATGGAAGCTGGAACTCCCATGGTAGGCACATTAGCTCAGGTTCTTCTGGCCTAATTTCCAGCAACATCCCCATGATTCCTACTAAGTATGTGCCCTGGCAGTGCATATCTGGCCAAGAAGACAACCAAGGCAGGTGGATTTACATGGAATTTAGGAAATGTCCCAGTGCCTGGAAGGTGTTAGCCACTTCAGAATAATCCACGCAGTGTAGCAGATAGCCCTGGGAACTGACTGTAAAATTGCTTAATATAGAAGATTGTCTGAAATTTTCCCCTCCTCTGCAGCTTAGACATATGGCTCAGAGCTGATGGAAAAGAGATGAATTCCAGCATCCAGAAACCTCTACTGTGAAGTCTACAGAAACACTTCCCAAGAACTCAGAAGGGATTGCATGAGAGACAGTATTTTCTCTTTTTTCTCAAACCTCCCAAGGGTTCCATGCATTTGCCTAGCAAGTGAGAAAAGAGGCTGTTCTCATCAAATTCTCATGGGCCAACTCCAGAGGGTTCTGTAAGCACAGGGATGAGGCCCTTTTTGTTAAAGGTGTACAATAGAATCCAGAAATATCACTCACAGATCTCTCAGGTTCCAATTCAGCCCTCTTTCCTAAAAATCCAGGAAATTGCACAGTCACATTTACTTTTCTCTGATTGTCTTTTTTTTATGTGACTTACTGATCCATGACAAGTATATTTTATTTTATTTTCTTTCTTTTTTATTTAAATATAAGAAAACTTTGGTTGTTTATTCAGGAATGTTTACTAACGACTCAAAAATCAATATAAAACACAATATTGCTGTCATGCTTGTAATCAAACCAATCCAATATACATTATGCCCTTATTTTTGTGGCAAACCTTTATTTTCTGTGAAAACTTTATTTTACAAAGTAATGGAAAGAAGGGTGAAAAGAGTGACTGCTCAAAAGCTGTGCTTCCAAGCTGTTTGGAAAGAGGACAAAGATTTGGTTGGTTGCTTACCCTAAAATTTTTCACGGCACTTTTTCCTCAGACAAAATCACAAAAAAAACCCCAAAAAACAACTCAGTTTGAATATACTGCTGGTTGGTAGAACTTCTATTGACTATTGTAAATACAAGAGAATACCCAGAGGCCATAGTGTGGGTTCATTTACATCTTGGAATATGAGAAAAATTATTGTTTATACTTGAAATATGATATTGAAGAATTGTGCCTCATTATCTCAGCTTGTTCAAATTCTACTCAGATTCTTTTCTTGCCCTTATCCCTGTCACTGACCATACTGCACATCCTTCTAACTGAGAGAGAATTAAGATATGGAATGAGACTCGAATAAATGTGTGCCTCATCTAGAGCTGGTGGATGACAAGACTCTTCAGATAAGATTAGTCTGGATGTTTACCTCCATAGAGACTTCAGAGAAATGCAGAGAGAAAAAACTGAGACTCACAAAATTTGAATGGTCTCCAACATTTGACAATTTGATTATTTTATTCACATCTCTGTTTACAAACTGTGAAGCTGCTTACTGAAGTAGTCAGAAACACAAAACTTTACAAGGTAAATAACTGAAAAAGTTGAGAATGAAAGAAGAGACACTCTGGCTGACAGGATTTTATGGCCCACAAAAAATAAAATATGGTCCTCTGAGTAATCTTTAAAACACATGAGAATGACCATGGAATTTAGCTCCTCTTTAGGGATGAAAATAAGCAGCAACTTTATCAGGATAATGCAGCATTCAGAGCCTGGCCCTCTCCAGCGTAGTGTGAACTGACAGCCTTTCTGAGAATTTTTGAGGGTTTGGCTTTATCTGCAGTTACTTCACATTTCCAAATTTGGCTCTGAACAGCAATTAAGAGGCATTTAGCAGAACCAAATATTGGATCCAATTTTCTGAATGGATATCCATAGGACCATCCTTCTTCCCAGACTGAGACATTTTACTAATAAAGGACACATAGAAGACATCCTGGACACCTTGGTTCAGAGTCTGCATCTATTATACTCTTGTCATGAAGAAGGGAAACAAAACGTCAGAAACAAATAAAGGAAAATTATCAATCAATAAAAGAAAAAAATATCAAACTTGCTTGCCAAAATAAACAGATGGGAAAGGCAAATTATTAGTGAATACTTTTTTTCTTGCAAAACTACTGGGGGAAAATAGAAGGAATATAAGCAAGTAAATATGCGCAGCATTCCTGAAAGAGAAATAAATAGGGATCCTATTATACTGCTGCTTATGCACAGCTTGGAAACTTCACTATAAAAGCTGCAGGGAACAGAAATATACTGTATGCAAGCAGAACATCCTTGGAGTGTTTATGACACTACATGCATGCCCATACCCTGAGGTTCCTATAAAATACTTATTATTTGCCAGTTCAAGCTGTTTGGCTTAGTTGGGATTTGGGTAATATTTCCTTGCACTGGAAGAAGCATTATGCTCTTGGTATAGGCTGGAGTGCTACAGCAGCATATCCTCATCTTTCTCAGATTGCTCATAAGTGTGCAGGACACAGTTATGACCCCAGGTGTTCTAAACTGAAGTGATTCTGCACCTGGATCCGTAGAGCAGGGAATACATACCAAAATTTCAGGTTAATTTTTTACTCCATTTCCATGGCTGTGTATCTGTTGTCACAGATTTAAAATACATTCATTATATGAAGTATTCATATTCAGAAGCCCAAGGGGAGCTCTGCTAATTGCAGGGCATAAGATAACACTAAGTAAACTCACAGGCTTTCACCATGCAAACCCAAGTTTTTTCTTGGTCTTGTTGTGGAGGATTTTCAACTACTTCAATCAAGTAATATTTTTTTAAAGTATCGAGTAGGAAAGGCAAAATAATGACAAAACTTGAGCTCTTTGAAAGAAGACAAAGAAGCTTTTGGTTAGGGGAAGACAATTTGAGAACAATTTCCTTCCCTGGCTGCGCCTACAATCAAAGGAGGATATCAACTATTGCAAAACCATGAGCATGGAAACAGAGGAGTTCTCAGTGAGAGGACTGGGATGGGAGAAATTCCTTGAGGTGTATCTGTAAAAACTTCAAGGACATAAAGTCAGGAGTGAGAAGAGCATATAGAGAAGCTCACTCCCAAGAATAAATCACACTTGTGCAGAGGCTGGAAGGGAGTGTTAGAGAGACCGACTGCAGTGTGTGTTAAGCCTCTTAAACCACACCCTACTGCCCTGCTTTGGCAAGTCACATATCCTATTGCAGGACCAATTTCTCTGCCACCATCACCACTGGCCAGACCTGGGGACACACAGAGCTGCCACAGGGGCCATGAACAGCCTGAAGGCTCAGTGGCAGAACGGCTGGGTTGGAGACTCTCACTGCAGAGTGGCCAGGCCAGGAGCTTTTTACCTTTAAGGGTATGTTCAAGGGATTCGACACCTTAACTCCCCATGGGAGCAGAACTCATGGGGAATTTTACTCCAGAGGAAGTCAGCGATCAAGGTTCTTCTCTCTTTTTCTTGGGATATTAAATATTCTCTCAGAGTAAACAATCTATTTGATGATTTTCCACTGACTGATACTTAGCTCTGGGAAAGGACAAGCTCATTTTATCAAAATTACCTCTGGATTAGGATGTTGCATGCCCCATTGCTAGGGACATGGCCTACTGCAGAAAATATTACAATTTCATTATATAGGTGAATGCAATATTGTTTGTGAAATAAAATTGCCTTATTAGGATATTTAGCCTTCTTGGATCTTTAGAGAATCATTAAACAAAGTAATTCCCTATTACCTCTATGAAAAGGAATTAATGAAAGAGCAAAGTTATCAGAAAGGTCTGAAAGCAAATCATTATGAGTTAATAATGTTGCAGGAATTTAAATGTAAAATTCTGCTAATAATCAGAAGAAATAGCTATGCAGGATCAAACTATCATGCAGAGCCTCCCACAATGATTTATTCATTAAAGAAAAGGAAAATTATTTTCCATTACTCCAAAGACTAACCTCACACTGAAAAATAAATTGGCATTTATAGTGCTTCATTTTTAGAAGTGAACAGGAAAGATACTTGTGACTTCTAAAGAAAAGATTTTTTTCTATTAAAAACTAAAAAAAAAAAAAAGCCAAAAAACCCAAACCCTGAAAAAAAAAAAAAGCAGCCAACAATACATTATCCAGCTATGTGATAGCAAAATGATAATCTAATAATTTAGGATAATCTAACATACTCTAATTGAAAACTTTGCAATTATTCCGGTGTTTTGAATGGTCATTCTCAGCTGCATGCAAATATTCCTTTCCTATTTGACTGAAAGATCCTAGTAAATAAGTTTGGGTTTAAATCTCCTATTTTTTGGCAGTGCTTGGTATTCTGAATGTAACTTTATGGACATTTTTCCTCCAAAAGATCTTGAGAATTCTTGGGAAAATCACTTCAGAGTCTGATGTCTCTGTATGGTAAGCCTGTGAGACTAATGTGTGATAGGTTGTCAAGAATGGAAGAATACAGAACTCTCTTCAACCAGTATGAAGAAGGATACCAAATTAATCTCTTTGGGTATTCTACATCATCTGATTTCAGTTGCCTATACTTAGACATTTAGTGTTCTTTGAAATATCCCAGATTATTCAGGCTTCTGCAAGAGACAGGCAAGTGCACCATCAGACTTAAAGAACGCCAGAACTCTTCTGCTTTGAAAAGTAGCTATTTGGGGCAATTAATTTTGGGCCACAGAATTCCATCTGTAAATTTTTAAATGTGGGCTAGGTCTCTGAGCTTCTGTTATAGGTGTAGGAGCACTAACCAGGACAGTCCATGGGGCCTGCAGAACCTTTTGGATGACTTGTTACCAGGTCTTCTGGAGGATATGGTTTTCCTATAGTTCCTTTGTCAAGAAAATTTTTTTCTCTGATCAGGACAGCCATCAGTGAGGCAAATTACTGGCAGGTGCTGTAGTCTCCATTTATGCAGTTTTTCAAAACTTGGTGAAATCAATAACCTGGAGAAACCTAAAAGGACCCCATGGATGACTCTATGACCTCACAGATGAACAGAAAGTTGGAACAGAGGCCTCCTGAGGACCCTTCACACCTCATTTATCCCATGATCTCCTGATTCTTGAACACTGTAGAACAACTCAAACAACACCAACACCAAATGTTGACCTTCTGGCAACGACATTGAACTCTTGAGCAGCTCTGGCAGTAGCTGCAGTTTATACACCCAGACCATATGTAGACATTTATATATTGACAGCTGAATTTGGATCCCAGTCATGAGATGATGAATCCTGCTTCTCACATGATAGTTATACATATGTAAAGAAAGGCAAGGTTCGTCAGACATATATTTTTTCCATCTAATTCAGCGTGTTTATCCATGTGTGAATGTGAGACACATCATGCAGAGATACTAGAAAAATACTATGCGTGGTTTTCCCTGTCTTTTGAAAAAATTGTTGTTTAGTTGTCTTCTGTGCAATCAATTTTCTGCTATTTAAGTCTAAGAGTAGACTAGAACATAAGTGGTTTTTATTTAAAAAACAGAGAGTGAATAAACTGCTTTGGTTAAAACAGCATCAAGGGGTGCTTTATAGTGAGGATTTAAAGCTCTCAAGTTCTGGAGCTCATTGAAGAGAAGACGTAAAAATGCTGAATACACTATTCCCAAGTAATTTACTCTAATTATCAGGAAAAGGGGAACAATCTCTCCTTCTAAAGAGATTTCCTTCAGAAAAGCTGTGACTCTTCTTCACATCAAGTTTTTAATTTGGAAAATCAGGAAGAGAGGTGGTTTTAGAAGCTTTCATTTTGAATCAGTTCTCAAGTACTTAGAGAAAAGAATCAGAGTGCTTTTCAAGCAGTGTGTCTGACTCATAAACCCAAGTGCTCTGAATGTCAGTGCTGATGTTGAACTCTCAATAGTAGCGCCCTTTCCAGAACTTTACTGCAACTTAAGTGAAATCTGGAAACTACATAATCTGTGCCACGAAATCTCATTTTCTATGGTTGATCAGCTCTGTGGCTGGGCTACTGAGTAGCAAGTCATAAAAAATAGAAATTTCTGTGGGCAAAATTCTGCCAACTTTGATAGGTATAAAGGAAGCATGAGGGGAGAAATACCTTTAGTAATTGTCTTCACAAGACTCCTGTAAAGAACTCAAAAATTTTCCCTGTTGTACAGATGAAAATCAAAGGTGCATAGGTTCTTTCTTTGGAGCTGGTCACTAGGGCTCCATTCATATATCTACAGGAATATAGTGTCATTTGATATGCCCTTACAAATCCATCTTGTCTCTAGCTGCCAGTCCAAAAAGGCAAAACTCTCCTAAAAATTCTGCGCCATGTCAGTCCTACAGAGACATCTTGGATGCTCCAGAGTACCTACCCCATCACTAGACAAACTTTTGCAGTTAACTGAATAATTGAATATTTAATCCCTCCTTACAGTCAAAAGAAGATAGTAAATAACTCCAAGATGCAGTTCATGGCCTTGTTCAGACACTTAAACTGTTCTGATTCATTAAAAATGTAATTCAACATTACTTTAATAAAGCTAAGAAAGACTCAATATTTCACTTATATGCAGCTACAGTTATTTCATATTTATATTATATCAGATGCTGAATTTAAACCCAGTGCAATGTAACTGTGGTCGTATTAAGGAATCATTCCTGTAACACGAGTACCACAACACTGCAGATTTTTCCAAAGGAACGTGAAGCTGCTGAGTGTGATCATACGCTGACAGTGAGACAAAACACCAGCACAGAGAAGCACTAAAACTTCTCCAAATGTTTTGAAATCTTTCCCAAAAAAGTATTTTAAATTGTAGAGAAGTGTCACAAAAGTCATTCTGGGATACTTCTTCCTGAAAAGGGGGTGTTGTGAGTTGGGGATAGGTCTCTTCCTCTGAATTTGGATATTAGGAAACAGAGATCTTCACCACAGGGGTTATCAGGCACTGGAAGAGGCTGCATAGGGAAGGGGTGGTATTCCTATCCCTGGAGGTATTTAAAAGATGTGTAGATGTGGCACTTGAGGACATTGTCTAGTGGTGGGCTTGGCAGAGTTAGGTATACAGTTGGATTTGTTGATCTGGCAGTTTTTTTCCATATTAAATAATTCTTTTTTGTCTTCTTTTTAAGAATGTGAAGACACCCACACTATCAGAAAGCTTCTGTGTTTCCGGAAGGCTCCCATCATGCTAATCATAAGGGAATGCCAAGAGCTGACATTGAATGAACCTGCTACAAAGCACAAACATTTGCCCATAATTGCATACATCTGTGATATCTGCAGAAATAAAATACAAATAATTTCAATTCTCTGCCTTTATCACATATTCATATAAATAATGGAATTTTCTTCAATTTTGACCTTATCAAGGTCAAAATCTCTCTCCATCATTACCAGCTGTTTCTAAATTAATACAGTTTTCCTTTGAAATGAAACACATGAAAGAGTTTTATTGATTATTTTCTCAATAGAGAAAGTTTCAATGGTAGATTATCACATCAAATATTCCTAACACTAATGAAAAAAATTACTAATGGATAACATGCTCCTTGTTATCTAGAGAGCAGAGTGTCAGCCTAAGTAGATTAATTTTGTTCTTTAAATTCTGTGAACTGCAGGACAGCTCATTTAGAATCTGATATAGACAAAATTAAGAGAGGTTTTGAAAGAAACAACCAGTAATTTTAATTTTAATGGCCACTGGCAAAATTAAAAATGACACATAGTCATTTAGTTTCATCAAAAACAAAGATTATTTTGATCTATGATGGAGTTATCGCCTTTAAAAATGAAAAAAAATGAACATTTTAAAATATTCTTTTGAATTAAAAATACAATTTTGAAAATATAAGAATAAATTATTTAGTCTCCTGGTTATTTTTTCCTCTATTTTTCAGTACAAACAATTCAGAAAAGTGAGAAATTTGTAGTTTTAGTACCATTAAGTCAGCACTTCCCAAATACTGACACACAATCCTTTTGACAGAAAGGATCACCGAGTTTAACTTTGATCACTTCTAGCTCTCAAAAAAACCACCCCATCAGCAGATTGTGATTGCAATTTCTCAGGCTTATCACTAACTCTTATAGTTGCTTACTTTCTAGAAGATCTTTGTTTCAGCCTTCCAGATCATATTTTTATAGGAAGGTCTATTTAACTAAAAAGGCTGAGTTCTACAACACAATTTTGTGTGAATCCCTTAAATTTTCAGGGCACCTCTGGTTTAGTACCACAGGTGGACATCCCAGCTGCACATGGGTTTTAAGGTTTATTGCATGATGTTGTTTTAACAGCAGAGTTGTCACTTTTATGTACATAAAGCATCTCAGGTGCATTAGCAATGTGCTCCTCTGGGGCTAAATGGCTTTATTTAAATAGGAGTGTAAGCTATCATATAACTATATAGATTTATGCACTGTGGATCAAAAATAACACTAATGCATATCATTGTCCTCTTTCATGCTCTGGACAAGAGTGTGGCTGTACACTTCTCTGATCAAGATCGTGGTGGTTTTGAACATACAACAATGCAAAGGACTCATGGATATTTCCTATTGAAGTTTTGCAGGAAGAAGTATAAGCTGCAGTTTCAGGACTGGCACCACAATAACAAAGGCAAATCTTAGCAGTGCAGCTGGTCAGTCCAGCACAGATGTTCAGATAAGATTCACTGTAATTCACCAGAAGTCTACTCTGAGGCAGTGTCATCCTGGGGTGGGATTGAGAGCTTTGGGGAGTTTATGCCTTGGAACCAGCATGAGAATGTTGTGAAAGATGGTTCCTTGTGTAAAAAATTAGAGGAATCATAAATATTAAAATTCAGCTCTATTTATAATACATGTATCCAGCTTCATATATAATGTATATATTATCTGTGAACAGGACAACACCGAATCACAACAAAGATAATCCAAATTTAAAAAAAAATATCCTGGAAAGCATATGACACATGCAAAGCAGAATAGGTATATCTGGTAGAAGAGACAGCTCCAATGACAGATTACACAGCAGCCAGCCCCCTACAGAGTTTCTTGTTTTGAGAATTATCACCCACCAGAATATTTAGATTGAGAAAATCTTTGGTTAAGTCTTGACCAGCTTCAATATCTGCCAAATGTTATTCCAAGAAGTGTACATTCAATATGACACTCAGACATTTTTCATTTAAAAAACCCATCACAATTAGAATCTATGCTGTTAATTGCTGCTTTTGAAAAGTGCACAAAAAATTTCCTTGTTGCCAAACTCAGATGAACGAGCAACCTTTGCAAGCCACTGCCCAACCAGCCAGGGAAGGAATTGGCAGCAAAAAGAAAAAAAAGCTCTGTACATACCCTTACAACAGTGCTGTTTCTGGAGTGTAATTTTTTATAGTGGTTGTTATGATTGTCATTACAGAAAAACACATATTTCCAGTTATGCATATCTTTTTATTTTGCTACCATGCATAGTAAATACTATAATCAATAGTCGACTACCATAATCATAGCAATTACAGTGCAGCTTTAATACTGAATCAATGCCAAGAATATTTTTTAACATCAAGACTGTCTTACTCTTCTCACTGTAAACAAAGCAGTGTGTTCCTCTCCAAACTGCAGACAGGGACAACCTTTGTCCAACTCTGCTCCCATGGGATTCAGCGATTTAGGTCAGATCCTAAACAGACATGATGAACAAAAATGAGAGAAGTCTTTACAGACTGGAGTTACAAAGAGATATCAGGAGAAACCAAGAGATGAAGAAGATAAATTTTATTATTTAGTTAGTATTAAAACACACTCTAGTAAAAATATATATAATTCTGTGGGAATACACACATACATATAAATACACATATACATCTATTTGAGTGTGTGCGCCCACACCCACAATCAACTGAAAATGCACTCATGTATGGACACATATAAAAATTCTTGCATTATAGTAATTTTAAACTTTCCATATAAGAATATTAAGCCTGAATAAAAAAATAGCAGAATAAATTCTTGTTTCTGAGTGTATCTTAGTAGCTGTATCTTTTCACTGTAGGACTCCCCTCTCAAATTGTTTTGACACAGATAGGATTACTGCAAAATTGGTCATGAAAGAAAACTAGTCTTTTATTCCTATCCCAGCCGTTAGTGTATTCTTATCTGCACTGGCAGTGCTAAATCTGTAGGTAAATATGAATTTGCTGGCTATAGTATAGCTTCAAAAGATCAGCATCCTGACAGGAGAACCAATATAGTCTTGATGCTAATCTTTATTTCTATAGATGGTTGCTAAGTATAAATACACTCTATCAGCTATGCAAGTCTAATCTAAAGCTGTTTATTGCCACACCAAAATAAGAAGTGGAGTAGAAAGCATTTGAAAGCAAACCTAAACTTCAGAGGATATGTCAGTGATTGGTGACATTTTCTTGTCAGTTGTTATTTGTATGAATAGATAGCACACACTATTTTGGACAAGAAAATCTTTAAAAATGCATGGGGGTATTTGAAATAGGAGCATTCAGGCATTGAAGGGTCATACATGCTAAAAGAGATGGGATAAAGAGGTGATATTTTGTCCAGTAACAGAATGTCAACACTCAGTAGAGCAGCAAGAAGGGTTCAGTATAATTCTGCCTTCAAAGACTGGATAGGGCATGAGCTGGCTCAGGTAGAAGTATCCTAGGATGACTTTTGTGAGACTGGGCTACAATTTAAAACACTATTTTTTGGAAAAGATTTTAAGACAATTGGAGAAGTTTTAATACTGCTCTAAGTTGTTTTGATCCAGCTGCCAGCATCTGATCACTCTCGGCAAATCCATGTTCCCATAGGAAAAGCTGTGGTGTTGTAGCACATGAGTTACGGGAAGGATCCCTTAGCAATGGGTATTCTATTATTCTGTGGTGAGCTGGGTGACCACACTTATGTGTCCTGACTTTAAACTCAGTATCTGATCTAATTTATCAAATAACTGTAGCTGAATATAAATGAAATATTAATCAATCTTTCTTGAATTTATTGAAGACGTGTCAGGTTGCCTTCAGTTGTTTGGAAACATTTTGAAGCCATTTGAAAGAAGAAAAAATGCATTCCCATTCCTTCTCTCACAGTGTTATGATTGGGCATTATCCCATTCAGCCATGAGATCTGGGTAGGCTACAGAGCTGGGTGATCAACAACTGTATGAAATTTAACAAGAGGAAGTGTTGGATTCTGCACCAAGAGGTGGCTGTGCCCTGGAAGAGGCTACCCAGGGAAGTGGTCACACATCGAGCCAGAGGGAATTCAGGGAGGGTCTGGACAACACTCGTATGGTATGGTTTCATTTCAAGTAGTTTTGCAAGGAGCAGGGGGTTGTACTCGATGATCCTTAAGGGTCCCTCCCAACTTGAGGTATTCTGTGATTATATGATTTTAAATCAGATATTACAATCACCATATTCTTGCCGGGGGCTTTCACTGCCACTCTGCTGAGGTTTGTTCTCACTTATACACTCAGCACGGTTGTGTTCAGCATCAACTGCGAAGGAAGACAAAGTTTCTTTCAACTTTAGCAGTAAAAAGGCCTTTGGGGCACTGAGGCAGATTCAGCTTCAGAACTGATTGGGCTCTTTCAGTACTTGGGTCCCTAAATACTCACAAGATGAATGCGTGCATCCATGCTAAATTCCCCATAGAAAATGATCTTGGTCTCAGAGATCATGTTTCACATTTTCTTCCTTACTATTTATGTTCTGCTCTGAAAGTAAATGAATACTAAATTGAATCAGCAATTCAGGCTTGCTACATTTCATTGATCTATGACAGATCAGAGCTTGATGCTGAGCTAATGTGGCCCCAGGCATCAACCTTTACCATTAATATGGTTTTAAAATTCTCTACTCAAGTCTATTTATTATGAATGTAATCTGTTTTAGGAAAGCACCTAAATCTCCACTAATGATTCATTCGGATGCATGCACTGTCTTCATTTAAAATGTCCAGGTCAACCCCGCTTTCCCTGATTATTTTAATAGTGCTTATTGTTCTATATTACCTGGTTTGCTTCCACTCTAACTCACTTTCAGATATTTTTTGCTTGACTCCCACTGATGACAGACTGGGATGATTTATTTCCTTATGCAACACTCTTTGTATTCTATAGTTATTTTTTGCCACAGTAACACTTTATTACCTTCTTCTTCCAGCATCTCACTTTCTCTGCCATGAGTAAAATTTAGGGGAGTTTTCTGAAATTTTTTATGATCTGCCAGCAAAATTTTATCTGGGATACTCTACCCCAAATTCTTAACTCAAAAAAAATTAGTTCAGGACCTCAGTGCTTCTCCAATGATTGTCATCCGTCAACATTAACATGGAAGTGAGTGGATTTCAGCCTCCTGATGTCAGCAAATAGAGTTCAAAAACATTTACATTTGTCATCTGGTTTGTCACCTTTGATAAGTCCTTTCTTTACTCTCTCTACTTTGCTTATTTGACCCACGGCATCCCCTTCAATTTCTCCTTACCTTCCTCACATATGTATATTCCTCCCAAGCACAAAGCAGGAAAATGGATTTTTCTGACTATTTACAAAATTGAAAAATAAAACTCTGTGTTCAACTGGAATAATAATATTTTGGTCCTTCATCTAAAAGGGCTAAAAACTAAAGCCAAAAAAATCCCCAATATATTTTTGGTCTTAACACTACTTGTCAATCTACAATACTTCTTTGGGTTCTTTTTTTTAAATTTTTTTTAAAAAATTTTCCCTTAGAGTGTAGGTGATTTGTCAAACAAAATGCCCAAACTATGAAACCTAAAAGAACATTTCCTTTTGAAATTCTTAAGTAATATATTTTTATATTATATAATGGAATTCTTTATTGAAAAATATTGGCCATAATTTGGATTATGGTGCTTCTCAGTATAACTTGAATTCACAAAAATATGATTTTTTCAGTGAGTTTACCATCCATAGAAAATTTTTGGCCATGCCTACATGCAAACAATGAGTAACAATGCATTCCTCCTCCTATTGATGTTGTATGTTTTGGCTTAAAATTTACAGTGCCTTGTTAAAATAATTTCAAAATATGTTCTGATTTCCATAAATGCTCCCAGTGCTTCTGATGAACAGTACATTGTCTGCAATAAACTTTGAAATTTGAAGGCTTTGGATTTAATAGGGACATTCAAATTAATTCAGTGTTAGATTTATCTATTTATCTCATGGAAATACATTCCATCTCTTGAAATTTCTCATCTAAAGGCTATAAAATAACAAAGTAGATAATCTTGCAAGATCTCTGCCCTATTGCATAGGAGAAATACTTCCAGCCTGCTCGCTCTCTTGAGGGTTTGTTTCATGACAGATTTCAGGCTCAGCTCAAATTTGCCCTTGAACATAAACACTGTTCACCATTTGCCTGTACACCTACGTTTTATTTATCTGAGCTCTGGTAGGGCAGCTCATTGTTTCAGAGGAGTTAAAAAAGCACCTGAAAAGTCATGTGCATCTCAGTTGAGCATTTCTTCTGGTTGTCAAGGAAACCACCCCAGGATTCCTGGCAACAGATTTCATCTCGGGCGGTAATGGAAACACCACAGGTATTAGCCAGTCAGTCACCTCCCACCGGCTGCTATTTTGGGAACGAGTCAATAGATCAGATTCTCCTCTTCCAGCAGCTCTGAAGCGGTGTGAGGGTTTGTAGTTTGCCTTTGTCTCCACGGGGCTCAGCTCTCCGTCAGTTTCTTGGGGCAGAAATCCATCCTAGAGGTGAGGCTGTTAAACAGTGCTCTAGAGGTATGAAAAAGCTTTCAAAGCACCATGGTAAACCTGTCTCTAACTTTCCTAAAGTCTGAAGAGAGGGCTAAAAATTATCAGGGGGAAGAAGGTGGTAGCCTTTGTTTCAGATGGACACGCTTTCTCTTCATGTACCAAAACTGCACAAAAGTGTTTACATTTACAGCCTTAAAAAAAAAAAAAAAATAAAAAAGAGTTGCACATTTGTAATGGATATGTATTTAGTCATTAAATGTCCTGAAGATGTTGACTGCAATCTCCAGTCCTAGGAATGGCAGAACACTATGGTTATGGTTCTGGGGCCACCTGTGACAGAGAGTGACCCACACCGAGAGTCAAAATGCCCCTGCTACCAACCTGTTCCCAAACTGAGTTTGTCCAGAGAGCATCCAGAAGGGTAAAGTGCTTTATTTTCATGAAGGGGAAAGTAAAGCTTTGGGTACGACTGGGGATGTTCACAGGAAATGACAGAGCAAGCTGGAAGAAGGTTGCTTGAATGCTAAGGGGAGAAAATAGGACAGGATAATGGGGGAGACAGATGGTAGGAGGAGAAGTAAAACTGTGATGCACAGCTGAAATGGATATGTAAAACAGCAATGGGAAACCTGTGGGGTGGGAATGAAATAACTATGAGAAATGTCACACTGGGGAGAAATGGTGTGGACAATTGAAAAACCAAGAACAGGGAATTTATGGTAAAAAATGGATGGGCTTGCGCTGTCACAGGACTGCACTGTGTTTGAGTTTGTGAGGCGAAAAGCTGAGATAATTCAGGGGGGACAGCAAGAACTTCCTAAGGGAGGAATGCTGGAATTCCCCGGCGTCACCTATGGGGCACAGAATGAAAATCTTGGGGGTAAAGTTGAAGAGTTTTATTCCCACTGGACAGTGGGAATAAAAGATGCTATAATCTGGAGGACATATAGTGGATATTTTGGCAGGAAAATCTAAGGTGATCTCTAGGGCAGAAAATGGCTTTTGGGGAAAACTCTGAGGTAATTTGTAGAGGACAGGTAGAGAAAATCTGTTAGAAAAGCCCTCCTGTTGATTCATGAGGTGCAGAAAGGACTCCTTTGCTTTCTAAACTCCTCAGAGAAGAACCTGGGTGTGGCTGAATCCAATCTTAGCCCCAGAATTTGTCAATGGTTTATTGACAGAATTAATTAGAATTATTTACTACACAGTATAAGAGCTTTAAAAACAATGTAGTAAAATGCACTGTTTTGAAGCAACATTGAAGTGATTATAGTAAAGCTAACAAAAACCAACAATTAAATAAAAGTTAATGTCACTTAGCCATACCAACAATGGTGGCAAATCTCTTTTGCTTATCTTTGAGAAGTACCTGAGGGGTGGTCCCATTCGGGGATGGATCTTCACACACACATTCTAAGAAGGAATATGTTAGAAGACCTACTGTTAAAATTTGGGACTGGGTGGCACATGGCTTTTCCTGTGAGGCTGCTGGGCTGCCATTCCCTTCAGGTGCAGGAGCTGGAGCTTTCCTGGCCTGAGTGTGCCATCGTCCATTGGCAGAAGCCAAGGGGTGCCAAGGCAAGAGTGAGCGAGAAGAGCAGCGGCTTCGAGCTGAAGGGGAGCATGAGAGACCCTCTGGGCAAACAGTACTCCTGCCATCCCCACAGAATGGATTGGAGGGAGGGGAATTAAATACAAAGAGAAAGAGAACATTGTCTGGGATGGGAATATTACAATTAAGAGAAACCCAGTCTGAGATTTGGGAGAATCATCTCTCAGGTTATTTTAATGCTGGGAAAGCCTGTGCAGGTGCTAAATACTCCCAAGCCTGGGTGATCTCAGGCAGGCTACTGCAAGTCCCAAGGTTTCTTTGTGGTTCAAGAGGAATCAATTCATAAAAAGCCCCTCTTTCCTCCCCAATAATCCAGGAAAAGATCTCTGTAGACTCATCCAGAGTAGCATCCAGTTATAATGATGACGTGTTCTTGTCCTCCCTCTGTGCATTCTGCTCTCCACACTGGGAAAGACAAAATATTGAAGTGGTGAAGTACTCAGATAAAAAGTGCTTATGAAAGGAAACAATATTAATGAGGGAACTGTGAGTAATCATGGCACTACTTGCAAATCTCTGCAAGCAGCTTCACAACCTGGTGAGTTTGCCATTTGGAGGAAATCAGTTCTTGGAAGGAAGAGTGAAACAAATAATCACATTCACCTGAATATCATCAAAAGATTAACAGCCATGAACTGAATAAGAATAATAATACCAAATCAAACCTAATAGGACATATGGAAAATATCCTACGTTTCCTCCTTCAGCTTCAAAAGCAAGCACTTTGATAACCTTCCACAGTAATTCACAGAAATAGAGGAAGAAAAAATGGAAGAGAGTAATTTAGTGCACAATATATGGAAACATGCTTGGAAAATAATGTTTAATGATTCAGTGTTTAAACTGAAGGATGAATTTAATGTTGTACCTGAAAGACCAGTATTGAGTCTGGTGCTACTCAGTATTGTCATTAATGAGCTCATATGGCCTTTGTGATTTTGCAGGTGGCATTGAGTGGAGAGCGCCTGAAGGACTGGAGGGCAGAAATCCAGGTGATCTTGTGGAGCTGGGAGTGAGAATTGACAAATTCAGAATTCTTTGTGCGTGGGTTGGAGATACTGTTCTCAGGAAAACCAGTCAGGTCTCCTAATACAGGATAGTAAAGAAATAGTTGAGTTGCTGGTTTATAGAAAAAGACTAAGATACTTTTATTGCTCAGAAACAACCATGAAAAACAATGACAGGTTGTAGGAGAAAGCCCACAAATTCCAGGAAAATCAGTACAAGCAGGAGTAAGCCACATAACACAATCCTTCTCTCCATTCAGAACTGGGGGAGACCCCAGCTAGAAAGCTGAGTCTAATTTTCTTCGGCAGCCAGGAATAAACTGATCCAACAACCAAAATTGCACAAGTGAAATCTTGCTCAAGCTGAAATTTATGATACCACAAATTTATTGGACAAGGTGAAATGGATGAAAAAGAAGAGGAAGAAAATTAAATGTGCAAAGAGTAATGCTGCAAAAGACAGAAGAACTGGAAATTTTTGAGATTTGATAGAACAGCCACCCAACAAACCAGTGGACCTTTCAATTGAAAAGTTAAAATTAGGTGGGAGTTTCTATTTGAGAAGGATAAAAATGTCATTACAAGACAGAAAGATGCTATTTTCTATTAAAACCATTACTTCTTCTTTTGGAGTCCTTAGAAACTCAATGTTCCATGATCTTTAATCTGATAGTTCTATTTTCTAACAAACAAACCCAGGAGGAGACATATCAAAGATGTGAAGCCAACCAGTTTGGGAGATACACGTATCACGTGTCTGTACTTAACTCTGAAGAAAAATTATATGGAAGCTATTTAATCTTCTATCACAAAATGGGCAGGGCTGACACAGTGGAAAAATGTTTTGTATTGAATACATATGATTTGACTCCATGATTGGCATTTGGTAGTTTCCTGTAAAGCAATGAGCATGACATGGTTGTATATGCTATGCCAACTTTTATGTTTAACCTTGTGGCTTCAAAGGCTACTTAAAAAAACCAAAACCTCAAAAATACTGCTTGAAGTAATAATTGATAGTGACAATGAAAAATAAACAGTAGTATACTTGTGAAAGAAAACAAGACAAATTTTAAAAGTTTAGTAAAAGGATGGAAGCAATTTTCTGCACTCTTCTAATAAAAGTTCCCTCTGGTCAAAAAGAAAATGAACAATTAGGTAACTATTGTTAACTGCATTAGAGAAAAGCACCAGAAGATCATGAATGGAGACACCAGTACTGTGTTGATGTAATTGGAAAGAAACTTTGCTGTTGTTCACTGTGTATTCCCCTGTAATTTTAAGAATTTCAAATGTTTAATCCTCTTTTATAAACCAAAGAAATAAATTTATGCTCTTTTTAATTTATCTCTCCATCAACTGGTAATTGGCATTTGAAAACTTGAATGAACTCACAGAGTGTGTGTGTTCCCCTGCAGATCTGTGTTCTGACCCTCTTCTGTAGTCCCTTCATTATTGTTCCCTCTGCCCATCTTCCTACATGTCTCTCTCCTAAGGAGAAAGTTATGGGAATTTTTTCCAACAGTGGGTTTCACACTAAGAGGTGGAGATTTGTTCTTTTAAAGGCTAAACAGAATTTCATGGTTATTAACATGCTGGTTTTTTCAATGCAACTTGTCTGTGTACTTATTCTAGGAAGGGCTGCAGGCATCAGCTTTTATTAAGTTTATTCAAAACTTTCCATTGTAGCACCCAGTTTGCTTATAGATTTGAGAAAGCTTTGGTTATTTCAACTCAAATTTGCCATGTGCAGTTTGAAACTGATTTTATTTTATATCTTTCTAGATGGACTTGAAACACTCTGTTAAATATTGCACAGGTATAAGAAATATAGGCAAAAGAATAGTAGACAGAGAAAACATTTTCACATCTATGACCTTCATCTGTGTAGACCAAGAAGGAAAAAAACCCGTGGTCTGATTTTTTGTAGTACAAAGGGAACTTTTTTAACCCCTAAAAGAGCAGGAAAATTACTTACCACACATTCAAGGCAAGAAGCAATGGCACAGAGGATCGTAAGTGTTTTGAGGCTTGATGTACTTTGAGAAGCAGGAGGAGAACAGTCTGGATTATTCTCACTCAAGAGTTGTCACTGCTCCTGGGACACCTCCAGGAGTCCCTCTCACTGTAACGCTGGAGACATATGTTTCTCTAGCACAGAGCTTCAGGATCACAGATAAAGCATTTAAATTCAATTTTCCATAATTCATTATTAAGAGAATCAATAGATAAGAGGAAGAAATACCAGGGAACAAAAATGCTACAGAGAGGGAAGAAGACATATGTTGTATGTCACATCTTGTGAATCCTAATGCAACGTTATTCAGAAGTTTATAGATATTTATGTCTTTAGCTACAGGTGAACACTGTTTTATAGAAAAGCTGAAAACTCTTGGCAACTTAAAACTCAATGAACTGAAAAAGAAGAATAGGCTAGATGCTTTCAAAATTATCCCAAGCATAAAACAGAGCACAGCAGGAGTATATTAACCCAGGTTAATGCATGGTAACAATGACAAATAGAATAATAGAATCCTACACTTTTTTAGCTTGGAAAAAAAAAACATCTAAGGCTGTAGAGCCGAACCATTAACCCAGCATTGCTAAGGCCACCACTAAACTATGTCCCCAAGAGCCACATTTGCACTGCACTGTCTTTTAAATCCCTTCAAGTAACTCCACCACTGTCCTGGGCAGCCTGTTCCAGTGCTTGATATCCCTTGCAGTGAAGAAATGTTTTCTAGTATCCAGTCTAAACCTTCCTTGGCCCAACTTGAGGTAAACTGAGCCCACTGCTGTTTTCTTAGGTTCAGTCACTGTCAATGAATACCCTCAGGTCCTTTTCCACCAGGCAGTTTTCCATTCACTCTGTCCCCAGCCTGTAGCTTGGCGGGGAGGTTTGTTCACCTTATTGGACCTCATCAAACCGGTCTCTGTCCATTCATCCAGCCTGTCCAGATCTTCCTACCCTCCAGCAGATCAAAACTCGCACCCAGCTTTTCATCTACAAACTCACCAAGGGAACACTTGTTTCCCCCATTCAGATCATTGGTAAAGACATTAAACAGGCCTGGCCCTAACACTGTTTTTTCATCCAGCAAACGGTGCACCCATCCATGCCATGGGAAGCCAGTTTCTCCCGGAGTATGCTGTGCGAAATGGGGTCAAAGGCTTTATTAAAGCCTAGATAAGCAACATCCACAGTCTTTCCCTCACCCTCCAAGCAGGTCACCCTTCATAGAAGGAGCTCAAGTTAGTCAAGCAGCACCTGCCTTTCACAAACCCTTGCTGGTTGTCCTGTGTGTGCCATGTGATGGAACTCAAGATGATCTGCTCCATGACCTTCTGCACCTTCTGACCTTCAGACTGCAATGAGTCAGATGGCATAAAGGCACAATAGAACTTGCATATTAAATTAGAAAATTTAATCTAATCTGATGTGCCCAGCATGGGCAACATTAGTGATTTGAGGGGGTTTATATATTATATAATCTGTCTGATGAAAAGATGAAGGTTTTATTATTCACAAAAATACCTGATCTTTCTCAAATCCTTCTGTAAGTCCTAACTCCAATTTACCGTGTGACAGTGACTTGCACAGATTAATTACTTGACTAATAAACCACTTTCTTCTTCTCAATATAAAACTTCGCTAAAACTGTATGACACATCCACATTCCTCTCTTTACTCTCACATTTTTTGTTTGCCATCTATTGAAATGTGAATAGCCAAAAATCACTTTGTACAGATAATTTGCTTTGTACAGATAATAATGCTTTGTACAGATAATTTTTTCATTATTTTAATAACCACAACCGCCATTTTATAATTTTTTTTAATTTGTTTTATTCTTCCATTTCTGCCATATCCTGCGGGCAGTGAACCTTAGAAAATCTATAAAGAAAATCTTCTTCAAACCACAGTCACCCTTTGCTACAGCCTATACTGTCTGAGCAGCTAAAATGTTGCTGATAGTTTAATGTTTTGTTTCTCCTGAGTACTTTGCTTGCAGTTTCCATATCAATGTAATGATAGCCTTATTTTCAGATTTGACTTTTTAAGGTTTTTGGTGAAGATGCTTCTTTTTCATCTAGTTCTCTTCCAAGAGGTTGAATAAGTAGGGCCAGTGTCACATTTCAACAATATCAGCCAAAGTTACTAAGCTCTCATTTATTTAAGTAAGTGAAAAAAACAACAATGGAAATTTGTGTTTCATAGAGTAGTAACGATAAAAAACCTGCCCTCTTGATAAAAGCTATAATAACATCAGCTGGAATAACACTGGTCTATGGCTGGTGAATCTCAGTGCTGCAGAATAGACTGTGTAGTATAGAAGACTTCAGAGAAATTACCTTATGTTTTCCCTAGAGAGAAATAAGGGATCAAGAGCTGAAACACTCATTAATAATTAATAACTGGTTCCATGTGCAACAGTCCAGTTGCATCCCTCATGTATCACAGACCAAAACATTTTGCTTGCTAGTTTGGTAGGACACAATAGATAATTCAGACTTACTTGAATAAACTATGTATTTTAGCTCCAGCAATGTTATTGTATTTGACTGGACCAGCATAAAAAAAAATTGGTCTTTATTCTCATCTGATCAAAGAATTAAAGTGCTGATTAGTAGGAAGAACTTCCTTTAAGTTCTGATGGAAAAAATACAAAGATTTGTAATATATAAAAAATCTTCTAAATCCAGTGTATTAAGCAGCGCCATTCAGAACTTTATTAGATATTAAGGTAAAAAAGTAAGAAAGTTTTCTGAACAAAGCAATCCCATCAAGTTTTCTAATTCTCCTTCATAGTTTACAGACATGAAGGTAAAGTCATTACATTAATACTTCTTTTCCAATTAGCCTTATTGTCCATGACAACTCTCATAAAGACATAGCACTTCATTAGTTTCAAGATGCATTACTGTACAGAGTATAAGGGAATGAGACCTGCCCCAAACTGCTGTAGACTCCACATGAGTGAGATAGTCCTACAATTTCATTATGCTGTACATTAATGCCTTAACTAGTGAACTAGTTGAACAAGCATCCTCTTTCTAACCTTCAGTGTTTTCTGTATAAATTCATCAGTGTCACCACTTTGCTTGCTGTCTCCTCAGTGATTAATTGATATTGAACAAATTTGTAAGTGCTTTTTTTTCCCCTTCAATGCAAGTGAAAGGTACCCCATGACTGACACAAACTCTCAAGTGCTGTCTGCATTAGATAAGTTCAATCACAGATGGTAGTAATGCAGCACAGTAAGGCTAGGTGGTAAGTCAGATGTATAATAGCAGGGCACAGCTTTATTCTTTTTTGCTGAGAAGTTATACAAATGAGTAACAACAGCCCTATTTTATAGACGGAATAGCAGAGGTTTGAGAGCAGAAAGTGAGATTTACCTCATCTTGGTGTTAAAGAGTTAAATATCTAAGTGTGAGTGAGTTATACTTTAGAGTCAGTGGCAAATAGTAGGCAGTTCAGATGAGCAACTCCCCTGAATCATCTTAGATGCTTATTTTGAAGCAATATGAATTGCACTGGGGGTTTGGGTTATTAAAAGCTGTCATGGTTTAACCCCAGCCAGCAACTCAGCACCACACAGCCACTCACTCCCTCTCCCACCAGCAGACCTGGGGAGAAATTCTGAAGGGTAAAAAAGAGAAAACTCATGGGCTGAGGTAAAGACAGCTCAATAGGGGCAGTAAAAGCTGCCCACAATACCAGCAAAACAAGGAATTCGTTTACCACTTTCCATGGGCAGGCAGCTGTTCAGACACATCCAGGTGATTTGGGAGGCAGGGAAGACAAACACCATAACTCCAAACTTTCCTCATTTCTTCCTTCTTCCCTCTGCTTCGTATACTAACCGTGATGTCATATGGTCTGGAATATCCCTTTGCTCAGCTTGGGTCACCTGTCAGAGCAGTGTCTCCTCCCAACCTCCCATGCACCCTTCATTGTGGCAGCATGAAAAGCAGGAAAGGCCTTGGCTCTGTGTAACCCATGTTCAGCAATAACAAAAACATCTCTGTATTATCAACGCTGTTTCCAACAGACATCCAAATTATAGCTCCATGCTGGTCACTGTGAAGGAAATTCACTCTATCCCACTCAAAATTAATACAAGGGTGTAGGTAAATTTCTTAAGTATTTGCATTCAATAGCAGCTGCATAAATGTATTGAAAGCTTGGAAAGAGCTGGCAGATACAGCAGAGGAGCTGTGCGAGGTATTTCTATATCATGGACATCAAAATTTCAGAGTCTTCACCTATAAACTGCATCTCACCCTTAGGTTAGAGGAAGCACTCCTAGAGTGATAAAAGCTTTTGTTTTACCTGAAAGTTAAGTTTGTAGTCCAACATAAGAGGAAGAAGGCGTTTATCTCCACGGAGAGAGGTGTATCTCCTTTCCAGAAAGAAGTAGCCAGGAAAGATCAGACAACGTATAGCTGAGTGGGTGTTTCTGTCTCTCCATTGCTTAAAGCTAGAACTTCAGTCACTTGGTGTTTGAAAGCACTTAGCTTCAAGAAAAAGAATAATGAAAGGAATATGGGCTGAGAGTGAAACAGCTGGAGCCTGCTAGGAGCTGTCCCACCAGTCCTATTTAACCTGCACTTGCAACAGCCTTAGCATAAAACTGCCTCTGTTTGGACAGCTAGGAGCAGGTTACCAGCTAATATAACCCCTCAAGTTTGTGCTATAACAGCCCCTCGTTTTATAATTGCTAACCCATGTTGTTTTAGCTAGAAAGGGATCTGTATTTTCTGAGCTATGAATATACCCTTTACTACTAAACATTAAGATCAATCAAACTGTGATCACATCAGTGGAGGCCATCAAATGATGGTGAGCCAATATTCACAATTCATGTACACAGAAATGGTGAGAATTTTTTTTTTTTTTTTCATTTAGCTTAATAGCTAATGAGACATTCCATTAGAATCCTAGACAGGGTAGGATAGTTCCAGCCTTAGTGGAGCTTTTTTGGGAGAGGTGAACTACTCTGTAAGGTTGCTTAGCTTTTCACCTTGACTACCACACAGAGGATCTAAGGCAAGTAGGTTCCTAATTTAGATGCCTTAAAACTAGGTGAGATGAATCTGGGAGTATTTGTTAGGAGACTCCACAGTGCTTTAGTACTAAAATCAAGGAAAGCCACCACAGGTAGAGACAACACTATCAGGTTCCTGCTATTTACTAAGAGTTGAACATTTCACTGGCATGCTGCAGGTATTTCTCCGGATTAATCCAAGAGAGAAAATTAACTGTTCCACCCACCAGCTACAGAAGTTTGTCTCTTTATCTGAAGCTATAGCATTTTGCATTTCCTACTTAATATAGACAGCCATAAACTGAGCATTATTAACATTTCTTCACAAAGGGATGAAGAAAGTAGAGCTCACTACAGTTTCCGCTGTTTCTTTAATTTCACAGCTGAATTACCAGAGACTTGCTTAAAGAGGAAAGGCTACAAGAAAATTCAGAGCTTCTGGAAACATGTATATGTACCCATAAATATGTTCAACCCTTTGGGTGTTATTAGAGTGGAAATAACATCTAGTATATGCTAAAGCGCTGTGTAATGAAGAAAGGGGGTCATACATTTTTTAACAGGAAATGACAGAGGGTATTTCATCACTGCAGAACCATGTAGTTTTTACTTAAGCTAGTTCTAAAATAGCTAACGTAGCTGGTGGTAGTGGAGAGCTCAAAAGATGCTGAGAAAACTGCGAGCATTTACCTTGTTTTCTTCAAGTGTGGTGGGAGGTGTTTCAGCTCACAGTGACCTCCCCATGACTGATATCTGAGTCAGCTGAAGCTGCTTGATTAACTTATGATAGAAAAACCAATAAGGATGTATTGAGAATTTGCACACCAAGCAAAACTTAGATGGCTCAAAGGCTTAAAATATTTGATCCTTTTACCACTGGTGTGGAGCAGTGATTACTTGAATTTTTTTTGACAGACAGTGTCCTAATGGGTGAGACTGGAAGTCTTAGATATGTGAAAGCAAGTAGTGGATATAAGTACCAGACAGCTCATCCAAAACATTTGAAAGCACAGTAACAATAAAGACAGTATTTAGCTTGCTCAAAGTTCTAGAAATTAGAGACAGAATTGGTTGTAATGAACGAAATTTGCTTAAAGCATTAAAGAATATGTTGATTCCTATCTGTGCTCTTTTCAAATTTGCCCTTTATTGGAGATGATTATCTTCTGTCAGCTTCAAAGGATGTATTTGCCATGGTTCCTGGGGAGAAGCATTTTTTCTGAGATAATTTGTCCAAAAAGGCACTACAGACTAGTAATGAGAATCACCATTAAATAAGCACACATGTGGGCTTATTTCTGTGTAGTGCCATGACAGCATCCACACCTAGAGTGCAATGACAAGACGGGGCCAGGGGATCTATCTAGGACATAACACAGGTTGTGGCAGCAAGGGAACATGCCAGGCCCTAAAAACCTCCCAAAGACACTTGCCAGGCTCTCCTGTGTGCTCATCACTCCCTAGTTGTGAGAGTGCTCTGTTTTGGCAAGTTTTGCAGTCATACAGCTGTGGTAGTGTGAGAGGTTATAGTGGGGAAAAATCAGCAATTGTCTCTCAGGGTTGGTTTCTAGCATTCTGTGCTCCTCCCTGCAACACTTGTGGCTGCACTGCAGTGAGTTGTGACCCAAGAGTGCTGATGCCAGGCTCCACCATGGCTTCTGCAGAAGAAGAAAAGGGCACATCTCCATGAAAGTGTTTTGTCAGCTCGTAAATCCCTCTCTTGCTACTGTTGATCTGGCTAACAAAGTCTGAAAGCTGTCTGACTGCATCACTGGCTCTGAGCCCAAGCCAGTCTCATATGTGGTGCTTGCTGCACCCCAAAGAGTTTCTGTTGGTCTGGCCATGCTGCTTTTCTGTCTTGTCTCTGGTAATACTGTATGATCTACATTTCTCCCCCTGTTTAATGTATTTGTGTCTGATTAGGTCCTGGTTCTGCCCCTAATACTTGATCTCCAAGTTACTCCTTAACTAAATCTAGGCGGCTGAAATTAAAGAGTCTTCTGCTGATAATTATTTTATTTTAGCCAGGGAGTAGCTTTCTATCTGTATCTGGGTCAGTATTAAGCTTAGCTCCAGTGTTAATTTTCATGCTAAATATTCTTAATTTGTTCCTCCTTTATAAGAAGCTCCTTGATCCAGTAAATCTTCTTGTCCCTCCTACGGTGTCTCTAGTTATGAATTGTCATGATTCAGTGAATCTGCAGAGAAACTATTTTAATTATCCTCCCTTGCTCTCTCTGTCTTCTGCCAGAATGTCCAAGCCTCCCATGGAGGGAACTTTCCTATCCTCCTTCAGCTCCCCTGAGGCAGTCAGAAATTTTTCATGTCAAGTTATCTTTTTGTCTCCCAAATCATACTGGATAAGCACTTCTTAGTGCTGTGAGGTTGATTTCTGTGGGGAGATTCCAGCTGCAGGGAAAGGAAGACATAAACTCAGAGGAGACTGCCAGAGAAAATGGATATATAATTTATGTAAGACTTGGCAAAGCCAGAGAAAGGCCTGATCTGCTTCGTTGCTCTCTGGACTTCAACTGTCACTGACTTCTGCTTGATTCAGTGGAAGAAGGAAAATCACGTTTGCATAATTGGTAGCTGGTAGCTGCTTTAGTTTTTGTATTCTGAACACCATCACACTTTTGGGTGAGTGGCAGGCATGGGCAATGGGATGGAGAATCTCCAGATCTCAGATGCATTAAATCCAGCCCAAATAGCAAAGCTGTCTTTGCTCAAATTCCAGTAGATCTGAAAACTGGTTTCTGGGCATCCTGAGACCTCAGAAGAAAGCATCACAAACTTTGCAAACGATTAGGACTTTGCTTCATGCTCTGACTAACATGGCAATCGCTTAGACAGCAGATTAAGCATTGGTGTAGTTAGTTGAAAAAAAATATGAGAAAAGCTTGGCTAAAGTGCTTCCCTCTCAGGCTCAGCACTGTCAGTCATCCATTCAGGCTTCAGAAGTTCCACAGTGCTCTTTGTTCAGCAAGAGGCTTACTGGAACCACCACACACTGTGTCAAAGTACTAGGAAATCCTTTATCAGTGCATCCTTTTGAAACTGTCATTGAACTGTATGGACCTAAAGAGTGATAAGCATTAATAATACCATGTTCTCTTTATCCATGTGTCGCAGTTTAGTCTCAGTTGGTTTTATCTTAAGCTCAGGATTTTCAGTCCACGCTAGTCTGCTGCAACTCCCCATCTCCTTGTCCTTTTTAAAATGGTGCTTAACCCATCACATATGGATACATAAGGCAAAAAAAATCAAACTAATTATTATCTAAGGCAGAGGTTTATGCCTTTTGTTCATAACTTGGACTTCTTTTGGCAAGTGCATGAGCATCCTGTCCATGGTCCACTAGCGTAAGTCCCACAAGCAGCAGAATTTGTCAGAGTGATAGTGCTGGGGTTTTGTTTGCTGAATTTTTTCATTTATTTGGGTTTTGTCAGTTGTTTTTTTTTGTTTGTTTGTTTAGGGGTATGTATATGTTATTTAGCTTTAAATTAATCAAACAGAGATGGGAAGCAAGGATCTGAACTGTTTCATGGGAATTTCTGATCTTGACATCATCAACCTTTAAGAATATTCACACAGCCACACCCAGTCATCCAAGCACAACAGGATCCAGAAGGATCAGCTGAACATCTGGGTGCAAAATCCACTGCTCACTGTCCAGAACAGTTTCACATCCCTGTGGGTTTTCTTCTCTTTTTGCAGGAATTCCAAGGAATTGAACCAGCATCCAAAAATGAATATGTGGAAACCATCTTGTAAAGAGAATTGAACTTGCAGACCAGTGGGTTGTCTTTACATGGTGCAAAGAATCTGTGTGTGTTTCAGCACAGCATTCCCTGCCATACATCTGGGATGGCTTTGGGGCAGCTGACAAGGAATGGCACAGAAAGGAAGTTGTAGTTCCTGCTCTCGGAGGTAATAATAGATGGTACTAATCTGAAATATCAGTGTAGACCTAGCCAGAATACACTGCTAAAGTGAAATCACTCTGCCAAAGATTTTAAAGTTTTCAGCAAGGCAGCTTGGTTAAACCAGGAAAAGAACACAAAGATATAAGTACAATATTAGACAATTAAATCCCAAATTGGTTGAATTTCTAATCTGTGTTCTATAAACAGAAATAACCCAAATCTGTAGAGCCTAAGAGTGCCCTGAGATTCTGCAGATATATTGACAGTCTGGAGCAGCTAAGCACCCAGTAAACAATAAATTCTTCCAGCTGCTGGGCTACCTCCAACTGTCCTGCCACTTACCTTACAAAAAGTCTTTCTCCAAATATACATGATAGAGGTCCAACTGCTTGATCATTGCAGAGTTGTCCAAAAGTTAAAGCATATTTTTAAGTGCACTGTCCAAAAGATCCTTAGATACTGACAAGTCAGGTTTAAACCTCCCCTGACACAGCTTTGAGCCATTGTCACATGTCCTATCACTGGATACCACAAAAAGATCAACATCTCCCTCCCCACTTCCCCTCCTCAGGAAGCTGTAGAGGGCAATGAGATTGCCCCTTCATCTCCTTTTCTCTAGTGATTTTAGTGCTTCAGTGCCCAAACACTCATCTAACTTTGCCCATGAACACTCATCTCAATTTTGTGGTGGCCCTGGTTGGATGCCAGGTACACACCAAAGCCTCTCTGTCACTTCCTTGCACAACTGGATAGAGGAGAGAAAAACAAATAAAAAAGAAAAGGTTCATGAGTTAAGGAGAGGAAGAGACCATTCACTGGTTATCATCATGGGCAAAACAGATTTGACTTGGGGATATTAACTGAAGTTATTACAAGTCAACATCAGAAGCAAACCAAATCTTAAAAACATATTTTGCCTACCCCTTCCTCGTTCCTGGGCTCTATCTCCTCTCCCACAGCAGTACAGGGAGGCAGGGCTTGGGGGTTACAGTCTGTTCATCTCACACTTTTTCTACTGCTGCTCAAGGAAAGGAGTTGGTTCCCCTGCTCCAACGTGGGGCCTTTCCCACTTGACAGAGTTCTACGCAATCTCTCCAGTGTGAGTCCTTCCCACGGGCTATGGTTCTTCCTGAACGGTTTCACCCTGGGTCCCTTCCCATAGGGTGCAGTCCGTCAGGACCAGCCTGCCTCGCCTTGGTCTTCACTGCAGGCTGCAGGGGAATGTCAGCTCCATCACCTGGAGCACCTCCTCCCCCTCCTTCTCCACTGATCTTGGTGTCTGCAGAATTGTTCCTCTCACGTATTCTCACTCCTCTCTTCTCTGGATGCAATTCCATCTGCACAGTAACTGTTTTCTCATCTTAAATATATTATCCCAAAGGCATTGCTGCCATCTCTGATGGGCTCAGCCTTGGCCAGGAGCAGTTGCCTCCTGGAGTCACCTGGCACTGCCTCTGTCGGACATGGGGGAAGCTTCCAGCAGCTTCTCACAGAAGCCACCCCTGTAGCCCCTCCTCAGCTACCAAAACCTGGCCATGCAAATGAAATACAGACTCAAAGCCACATCTTTAAAAAGATTGAACTGACTCTGAGACCAGTCTGGATGGAAGACTGTTCTCATTCTTTGTGTCAGAGCAATGGCATTATTGGAGTGCTCATTTAAAGGGGGTGGAAAAGCAAGCAAACATAATCTAAAGCCTATGGGTTACAACACTTGCAGGAGGAGACCTGGTGTCCTGTTCCTTGTCCATTAAACACACCACAGGGATTACAGTAAAGAAGAAAACAGTGGCTTGAGGAAAATAAGGGGGAAATGGTTTTTGCTTTTGTTTTTAAAGTTATTGGCATGACTGAGGGCATTGGGAGGTGTGGAGGGATTTCACTGCTTGATTTTTCCTTTTAAGGAAAGATTTTCCAAAAGGTGGAATTTAAGAAGAGAATGATCTCCCTATGGGTCAGCTGAGAGCAAAATATCTGACAGCACAGCCACATAGCCTCCCCCAGCACATGCTGACATACTTATAGAGGTTGGCATGCCTAAAGGCTTCTTATAATTTATTCTGCCTCTCCTACAGTCCCTGAAGCACAAATAGTCAGAAAGCTATGAGGTCTTGCTATGCTCCAGCTCTTTTGCTCCCCCACATTATATTCCCTAGGGTAACCACAGGAGCAAAGAACAACTTCTAGAACTCATAGTAGCATAGGAATTCATTTATATATGTCTTATTATTGCAGACCCTTTTCCACCCCCTTTAGGGATGCTGGATCCTAGGCAACAGAATATATTTCTGTGCAATAATGCTGGAAAAGTTCATCAGGTTCAGTGAACTAGTTATATAGATTTTCTCTCCCTGACTTAAAAAAAATAAAAATAAGAATAAAATTAAAAACGCTATTCTCTCTTTAGGCAGTAAAAATTTGTTCAGATACCTATCCAGCAAAATTTAATGTTTAATAAAAGCTCCTAATAAAACATTTGCTTTAGCCATGACCCAGTTTTGGAAAAAGTGCAGTTTTAGCTACAGGAAAGGTGCAGTCCTGGAACACCGCAAATATGCATGGCAATATTTCAAACAGAGGTCAATTATTAATGAAATTTAAGGCTTGTCTTTAGCCTACAGTTATGGTAATATTGAATATTTTTCCATCTATAAAAAGTGCCTTAAAAGAAACAGGATTTTAAAATAGTCTTAATTGTGAAAACCCCTAATTTCCGGGTCTTGCTTTTGAAGTATAAATAGTATCTGCTCTAGTGTTTTTGTCTGTGTGTAAAGATTTACTTACACCATCACTGCCAACAACAAACTGTTACTCCCCAGTTTGGCAAAAATTGATTTGGTGCAAGTCCATCCCAAAAGGGACACCTTTGACTCTTCCACAGTGGATTATCTTGTCCTACACTGCTCAGCACCAAAGAAGCTGAATGGTACCAAAGAACAGGCAGGTCTTTCTCAGTCATGAACTCCCTGTGCCCTCAGAGTGAATTATTGTCTCTCACCAGCCACACGGCTGTGGTGGCACCACTGCAACATTCAACTAGGTCAGGCATCTCTTCCTCAGCTGTTCTTCCATTTCCACTGATGGATTTCCTGGCCAAGTACCCCTTACCTCTCTCCCTTCTCTCACTATCCTTACCCTGACCCTCTCTGTTCATGCACCCAATCTTCTCCTCTCTGCTGATACATCCGAGCTATTTCACATTTCCCTTTGGTACTCATTTCCAATTTCTTTTCTGTCCTCCAGGGTTCCACGTTCCAGCTCTTTAGACTTATTTTTGACACGAAGACCCCAGTCAATCAGACTAATTTCTCATTACTCATTTGCTCCTGTTTCCACGATTACTTATATTGTCCTGATCTGTCCACCTCATTGTTTCCCAGTCCAGCTCATCCCTATGTTATACCTCAATACTCCTCTGTCAGCTCCACTCTATAACTCCACCAACCTTTTGTGATAGCAATTTTTCCTCATACAGACCCTGAAACTGCTCTTCTCTTCTCTTCTCTTCTCTTCTCTTCTCTTCTCTTCTCTTCTCTTCTCTTCTCTTCTCTTCTCTTCTCTTCTCATTTTCCTTCCTTATATTGTCACACTCCAAATTTCCTCCTTCTTTGCATTCACATTGCTGATCCTGATACATGTGGGGAACCATACTGGTGGGTGTAGAGAGACAGAATTCATGCTCTCAAAAACAGCACAGAAAAAAGTCTTCCTTCCAGCCCTTCTTCTGAATAGACAGAATAGAGAGGAGCTGGATGTGAACCATCAACAAGGATTTGCTGACTAATATTGTTCTTTAGCAAGGTGAACATGAGGACAGTAAAAAGGCTGATATAACAGTGTACTTCCTTGCCAAGTCTCTAATTCCTGTTCCACAGTGTAAGGACACTGGATCTTCTCAAAGGTTAGCAGAGCTTTAATATGGATAAAACCAACTTTTCTTCCCCCCTAGTTACATTTGTGGAAACAGCTGAATAAACTTGGTTATAATTACAAAAAGGAGCCAGAAGCAGATACCAGCATGGAAAATGTCACCTTGAACAGTCAAATCTAAAAACATTTCAATTAGTAAGTGAAAACATGGGAAATATTATAAGAAGAGGTGTCATCCAAACCTAATTATAGATTATGTTTTCATTGTAGATGTAATATGATTAAAATTCATTATCCATCTGTAGTGAGAGAAAAGATGCATTTTAATTTACATGCCTCATCTAGCATTGCTGAGTTCAAAAATCATGATAGAGAACAACGGATTAGAGGTCAGTCTCATCAGGAGAAGGAGGAGCTATTATTTATCAATTTGGTGAAAAAAAACCCACAAAAGCCTTCCAAACCTTCTGTGATCTCCCCTTTGTAGGGAAATCTTCAAATTGTGTCATTAATTGTCAATATAGACCCTAATTTAATAAATACTCTTTTACTTCCGGAATTTTTTGCATATTGCTAGAGTTGTGTGTGGTTGCAATATGACTGTCTAAAGAAATAATGTAAACCGGTCCTTAAATTCCTCCAGAGTGATGGTCAGCTATATTTTTTAAATTTAAGAATGGTGTTTGCCAGCCTTTGTGGTTTAGAAAACTTGGATGCTCAGTGCAAGCATCAAGCCTTTGCTGAGGTATATAAATAGTGTAACATTATTTCTCTCCCTCACACGCACACTCTTTTGAACTGAATAATTTAGTCCAGCTGTTGAAACCTATTACACTTTCCATTACAAATTATTTTAGAGAGCATAACATTTAGGTACTTTTAAAACTGGATGAATGCACTAAGAGAGACACTGCATTTGCATAAGCTCAAACTATTGTTTGGGATTTTTTAGCTATTTCAACTAAGAAGCCTTTGTTCTTTTCTTTTCTTGTCTGCTTAGCCCTTCTCTTAGCTATCCCTTGGTATCAGTTTCTTGAGCTGATTCAAAGCATTATCATGAAAACCAGACTGGACTAAAGCAATGCACAGACACCCCTTGGAGATTTTGAAACTTTTGTAATGAATTTGAGTTTCAGAATTGCTATATATAGTCCTGCATCACAAATGTCACTTTTATCTATTTACAAAAGTATTTTTCATACAGGTACAAAGTATTATGCAGTGAAAACACACACATGAGCACAAACAGACACATACAGGCAGAATTTAATTGCTTCCTCTTGGCCTTTCAGTACATAAAGGAGGCTTATTGAAAAACTGGAGAAGGATCTTTTACACAGGTGGATAGTGATAAGACAGGGGGGGATGTTTTTAAACTAAATGAAGAGAGATTTAGGTTAGATATTAGGAAGAAGTTCTTTACTATGAGGGTGGTGAGGCACTGACAGAGGTTGGCCAGAGAAGCTACGGACACCCCATCCCTGGAAGTGGCCAAGGCCAGGTTGGATGGGGCTTGGAGCAACCTGGTTTAGTGGGAAGTGTCCCCATGGCATGGAGGTTGGAACTACATGACCCTTCCAACCCAAATTATTCTGTGACTATGAAACATGTTACTAGAGTTCATAATGAAAATCTGTAGGACAGACAGGACCTAGGAATTGACATAAATTCTGTTGTAGATATGCTTACATCAGTTCTTTAATGATTATTTGTCCTAATTAGACTCAGTACTCCACAGAAAACAGAAATACCCATCTAGAAAAACAACAATAAAAAACACACCCTCGTTCCTCCCCCAGAAGACCCAGAAACCACAACACCCAAAGCAAAACAAAAGCAAAACAACAAAACTCCCGAAAGAACCCCAACCCCCAAAAAATTAGCCACAAAAAGCCGTAAAAAGCAAGCAAACAAACAAACAAATAAACAAAAAAAAAATCCATTGTCCAGAGGTTAATATTATGACCACATATTAAAAAAGGAATTTACCTATTTTTTGCAATATAAGGTCTTTGGATGTGAGCCTTCATTACCTAGTGCAAATAAAAACTCAGAACTGGTAGCTGTCCAATAAAGATCTGGACAAAGCTATACAATTAGTTTGCCGCAGGTTTCCATCAGAAACAATTGTCAGGCCTCAAATGATACTGGGCAAGTACGGACTTGAGAAAATAAAGGGGAAGGCAGCCAAGCCCTTGTCTATTTAATCGAGCACAAGATGAAGTGAAAGACGCAATATGAGCTGGTTGCTGCTCAATTACTGTTGAAGTTTTGTTAAATGAGTTGACTGCTGTCTTATTTACATAAGAAAATCTCCATTCATGCTTCACTGAGCCTCAGCCAGGCCTTAATTGAGAATTTATGGTTGAGTTCTCAGTGGAGGTGAAGCACTGGAACGTTAATTCCAAGTGCAGAGGTTGGCCTGAATTCAATCGCATTCATGACACTGATGAGCAGTGTCCATTCATGCAAAATTCCTGTAACAAGCGAAGACTTGAGCTGAAATTAGACAAGCAGTTGCCTAAAGTTTGAAGTCAGGCTTGAATGCACCTGGATTTCTCTGTATGTATGTATACAGCAAAATTACATTTTCTTTGGCTTTTCTCTGGCTCATGTGAGGATGTTTGTATCGAGAATTTTTTCAAACTAAGTCAATACTTTTTTATGAAAATGGTCAAGTTCACCACACTTGACAAAGAAAGAGGAGGCGGTTTACTACTGTCTGAAGTGCCACACAGATTGCTCTTATCTGTTCTGCATTTTATGTATAAGGAGGGGTTTTTTTAAGGAGTGGTAGAAGAACTGTTTATCTCCCAGTGGAGTTTGATATGCTCAGGAGGTTCTGTAACCTTGTTGATAGCTGAACCATGGGTTGTTTGGGCTCAGTTCTCTGGTGTGACAGTCTTTCCTGAGTGACCTTTGGTAAATTACTTAAGACCCAGCACCCCACTTCCCTCCCCAGAGTCAATAGCTTTGAGGATGTGCATCAAAATGGAAGCAAATCTTTAGGTTTTAAATATGCATAAAAATTTGTTCCCTAAACAACTAATTGGAGTAATTCAATCTAAATTTATACTTCTGCATCCAGCCATCTACCAGAGGGCCAAGTGGTTATGGGCCCAGCAGCTGTTATGGTTGAGGATGATTTTTGGCTTAGTTTCTCGAATATGAATCATGCTTTCTGGGCTCCACTGGCGAGGGGCTGGATTGAGTTGCCTGAACACAGGCTGAAAGGTTGACGTCTTTTCTGCTGTATGACTTTTTCCAGCACAAGTTTTCAGTGGTTAAGGCTTGAAAAACATTATACCTGGATCCCAGGCAAAGCTTGAAACAGGGCCATGATGTGGAAGACACCATTGGAAACTCTGGTTGACACTCATGGTTTTACTCTCTGACAGAGTATACCCAAAACTCACTAGGAAGAGAAGGTTTCAACAGACTGCCAGAACCTTTCTGGAAATATGACACAGAGGCCCACTTTGGAAATCACTGAGTTAATGAGATCAAACAGCAGAGCGGAGAATATAACAGAGAGGGTAACAGATTCTTTGTAGTTAGGGTTATTGAATTTCCTAAATATTCCATTTTTTCCCCCTCAGAGATACCATTTTCTTAGTAAACCTACCATGCATAATTATAGATTTTAGTGTTCCTTACCAGCTGAGAATAATACTGAATCTACAAACTCTTCCTTGTAAGCCTGGTGGGTTGTTCACTAGAATTTTATTCTTAGATCAGCAGCTGGTTATGGCCCAAAGACAAGCACATCTTTCTCCATCTACTCCCCGAATCACCTCACCCTGTGCAGCATTCTGTGTTCCTGTGTCCATTACTGGGGCAAGCTGTTCAGAGCACTCTGGCAGGCATCTTACAGCCTCAGAGGCTTGGGTACCACAGGGAAGCTCCAGGCACCTGCAGAGCACAGGTGTTCTCTAAGATGGCTATTTGCTCGTAATAATTGAAGGAAGCAGAGGGAGGAAGAACCAGTGGAAGGAAGCTGCCTTGTGTGATTTCAGAAGGTTGGCATTACCTGCCACTGTCAATGACTGGAATAATGTCACATGTAGAGAGACAATTAAATATTGGGTTTTTAGAACTGTTTCATTAAGATTTTCCATTTGCATGGGGTTGATTATGTGCTATATAAAGGGCAGGGAGGAAATACAGAAACAAAGAAAAAAGTACTTCCCACCCACCAGCAGACTTCCATGGAAGAAGTATACAGGCTGGACCTTAATGATTTCTCTGTGCCTGGGGAAACTTTATATTATCCCTGGGGATACCTCAGTCCTGGAATAATTTGCTTGGATATCCACAGTGCTCACTGGAGCAGATCTCTTGATTGAGGAATCTGCCATCCCCAAAGGGCTGTACTCCACCTTGGCACTGCAAGTTCCAGGTCAGGAAACCTTCCATATTAATTGGAAAAACCCTCATGTAGTGGGAAGTGCCCGGGGTTGTGCCTTAGTTTTTTTCTCACATATCCATTCTGAGCCTTCTGTGCCTGGCAATCAGTTATTTTCAGAGCTTAATTACTGCTGGAAGAATCTCTATACTCACGACAAGATTTCCATATCTTGGTTCTGGCTACTGAGAGCAGCAACGTTGGAGCTGGGTTTTGACATTTGGAGCACCTGGCAAGGCATCCCACCTGGCACAGCTCATGCCACCCATGTTGGCGCTGCTGTGAACCTCACAGCAGCTGTGCTTTAAGAATTGGGAATAGAAATCCCAGTGCTATCACAGCCTCTGTGGTGATCTCCACTGAATTCACTGATACCTCAGCTTGCATCCAGAAACAGCACTGCTGCTTTTGTGGGGCACTGCATCCACAAAATAATTAAGATTATTTGCTCAGGTTTCGTAATCAGTTCAAACATTTGCACCCATGACATGGAGTTTCCTTCCAGCGCCTGAATCTCATACAGAATTTTCAGATTCAGTTGCTTGAGGTTTAAATGCAGCTGGTCCCTTGAGCAACCCAAAGAATTTTGCGTAAACATTGAGGGCATACCAAACTGAGACCTCTTGGACAGCTGCTGTGTGACAGGGCACAAGGATCTCCTCCAGAGCTCAGTTCCTTCAGAGCTTCATCAGCATCTACTGATGGACACACAAATTTCACATTTCAGTTACAAGATTAAAAAAGGCAAGTTGTCTCAGGGAATTGTTTTGCAGGATGCAGTATGTGAGGAGAAGAACAAACACGCCAAAAATTCTCTGCCCTGTGCCTCTCTTTTAATTCTAAGATTTGTACTCCAGTAAGATTTAGTCCTGCAATATCATCTTGGTATTCACACAGATATAACCTATGAATCTTACATCATACAACTAATACCCTCAGCTTTGATCTTCAAGGGTGAAAAATGCTAATACTTTATACTACATTATTTAGGGGCTTCCTAGAGTTCAAGATATTAATGCAGTCCTCTCTATTCAGCAGTGAATAGATTTCCTCTTTAGGAAGGTTATATTCATCTGTGCGGGAGAGAATGTGAGAAATAATCCCCACCCTGTCAGGCAATTAAAGCAGTATTATTCCTTGCAATTTTAGATTTTAATTTACTGTATGAATACCTACACTATTAAGTCAAATATTTTTATGGAAAAAAATCAGTGAAGCTCCATGCAATAATATTAAATCCTTACACCTCCTACATATTCTTCATTATGAGAACATTATGGTCTGGCACACAAACAACATACTTCAATATTTAAACAGAAATTTAGGAAATGAGCTTCATTGTTCTTATAGACTAATTACTTAATGAGGGTTATTTTATTGACAAAATCTATAAAAGGTACAGTTAAGGCTAAAATGTGATTTTTCTTCTCAGTTTCTGTGTTTTTTCTGGTTTTATTTCCAGTCAGTCATTTGTAACATTTTGAAAATTAAATTGTGAACTGGAATTTTCCAGACCTATTTACAGCTCAGCAGCAATTCTTGGGAGGTGTGATGATCTGAGTAAAATTGGTTTAGATGCTTATGACTTCAGACCAAAACCTGAACTCATTCTTCAGCCCATCTTCTGATCAGAAATCTTTCATGGCAATAGTTTGGAACAGATGAATATGTTTTGTTCTAATGTGGCTTATGATTTCTTGAGCAGATTCCTTTAATGACTTGGTGGTTTTATGGTTATAAGCATGAAAACATTGTTTCAGAGATGCACAATATCATTTTCTACACAGATTATTTTTTAAAAATCGATTTTAAGCTCTGTTTCAACAATGTGCAGAAGTAAATTCAACTGGTATTTTCTCATTACACGGTCATACACCAAAAATACACGCTTCAGAGACAACACACCAGTTATGAAAAATTTTACTCTGTCAGAGCAGCTGGTGAGAGTTTCCAGTTTAGGGGAGAGAGAAAGGCTGTAATTAGCCTCATTAAGTAAAATCTTTGCCCAGTGTCTATATATGAATGTGCAAGTCTCATCCTTCTCTAGCCAGTAAGAGGAATGCTGCTTCTAAGGCATGAGTCAAATAAACAGAAAGGAGATGAATAAAACCATCAATTTCTCATTATCAGTTAAAAAAGAGAGCCAAATGCTAATAATTAAGATGCAGGTGTTTAAATGGTATGTGTGTGTGTTGGGTCAGATACACCTTCCAAAGATGTTTTCATTGTCTTAAAATTTATTTGAAAAACAAAGCAGCAAGTGTTCAAGTCCCTGTTTCAATAAACATTTTATGTGAGATAAAGATCAGACTGACTAACCCCAAAATAGCTGGATATGAATAATGCTTATGTGGGCTAGGGAAGGATAAGGTTCAAAGAGAACATGCAGGCAGATCAGTCTTCAGGGCTTTGAAGGATGATGAACTCTGCTTTCCTTGGCCACAAAACACTTTGGGTTTGCCTGAGAAGTGGTGGAAATCCTCCCTGATCTTTGAAAAAGGGAAAAGGGAAGAATGGGATTAATACAATATTAATAAACTCAGGTGAAGTGATATGAACAATATTTCTGCTAGTGATGTATTGAAAGACAAGGGTAAATGGTGCAGAGATGGTTTTTTCAAATGCTGGCTTCTCTTTGTGACATTTATGATGAAATTCTGCATTATGATGTGATTTTCTGCCATGCTTAGCTATTTTGAAAATGGGGCTACCTCTCTATTAGGGTAAATAAAGTGTGAATTTACTGAAAATGTTGTACTTGCTTTCACACATAAAGAAGGAAGACCTGCAAAATCGATATACCTGTCATTTTAACTTTGACAGCGGGGTAGATACTAGCACAGATTGTTAAACAATCAGTAGATAAGAAACAAGAGAAAATGCAACACTTGAAAATGTCCAGTGTGGATCTATCAAATGAAAATCATGTCAAACATATCTAATTTCCTTCTCTGATGAATGACCTTTCTTAGCAGATGGAAGAGAATCTGAAAATATGAAGTATTCTGACTTTATTAAGCTTATAGACATTCTATACCAGCAAAGTAGGGAATTACAGCCACTGTGTGTCAATGTGCAGCTGATTGAAAAAAGGCACTTAAGAGTGACTTTCATTCCTTTCTCTATGAAAAAAGGAGTGTAGGTTGTGTAGGGCACCCCCAAGATCTACCTTGGTTCTAGTCCGGGTTAATGTTTGAATCTGTGGTGTGGATGAAGGAGCAGAGCACACGTCCAGAAGCTCTTGGATGAGGAGCGTTGTGTGTACTTTGGAGGAATGGATCAGAATTCATAACCATGCTGTTAACTGCAGCAAGTGTTTCAACCGTGAGGATGAAATTCAATAACGTCAAGTGCCATGAATAGTAATGCCTGTGGAGGAAGCCTGAAGTGCACAAATACAAATGGGAGAATAACTGGAGGAGCAGCGGTATGGGAGGAGAGGTCTGAGGTCATCACGGCTCACAAACTGCGTCTGAGTCGACAAGATAATGTGGTTGCACAAAAGGCAAATCTCATTCTGGGCTGTGTTAACAGCATGACAACGGAAGTAATTATTTCGCTGTACTAAGCAGTGATGAAACCTCAGCTGGTGCACCACTCGCCAGTCTGAAAACAAGACAGGTGTAAATAAATGGGACAATCTCTAAAGGAGAGAAAAAAGACAATGAATAGAAAGAACAGTTCATGTCAAAAGGCTGGGAGAAGTCTATTTATCCAGTTTAAAAAAGGGTGGAAACTTAAGGGTATATGAAATTAAATTCATTAGTTTTAAGATTATGATAGCCATTTTTTTTCTTCACATCCTATATATGTATTGCAAGAAATTCTGACTTAAATCAAGCAAAAATATTTTTCTATTTGAGGCAAACTTTTCAATACAAAGTTTTAAGATAGAGGTTAGGAAAAATTACTAATTACCAGACTAGTAAGGCCTTTGAACAGATTTGGGTAAGCTACTGGATCTCCTGTGCTGGAAGTTTATTGTAAATATTGGAGAACATCTTTGAAATATTGCATGGATTTATATTTTTCTGCTTCACCGAGAAAGGATAAACAATTAATCATTCAATATTCTGTCATTTTTATGTATCTCTAAAAATATTACTTAAACCAAAGTTATTGTAATAGGATACTTAATAAGTCTGTATGCTTCAGCTTTGCACCTGAAAAAGAACATGGAGAATTTGTCATAGCACAAAGAGGGTTCATGAAAATTATGTTAAGTTTTCACTTGGGGATGTTGGAGTAGAATTATGTTTTATTAGAAAATGTCAGTAAAAACAAACAAGCACACAAAATCTCTAAGGAATAAATCGCCTTTTTAAGTAGAAATGTCACATTCCCCAAACAATATTTTTTTTACAAAAAGTAAAGGCTTTTGTAGTAACAGAATCTTTCCTGAAACATTCAGTGAAGCTGAAAATACCTGTTTTAAAGAGTTTCATCCGCAAAAGTTTTGAACAGTTCTCCTTAGTAGTGAAGACATTGGTATTTTCATCCGTGTTTGTGTGGGGCAACGATTTTGCCCTGTTTCCAGCCTTGCTACCTTTGAATTAACAGAGCGTTTTTTTCTGTCCACAATCTCTTTTTCTCAGGGTTTTTTTCTTTCTTTTGCTTCACATTACCGCAAACAATTCTTCCTCTAAATGGAAAGGGAAATTAAAGAAGACAAGTTCAGACAAGCAGGTAACAAGAAATCATGGAATATTTCCACAATGGCCTCTTTGTTAAAGCACTTGAAAATCTGTTCTTCACTTTCCAGAACATCCCATCGCTCTCAGCAGAAGTGATGGTGCTGGGGCAGGAGTGCTTTGTGGTGTGAGGTATTGAGAGTAATTCAGAAACAGCAGAATAGATGAGGGTGGCAAAAAAATCCAAAGATCAGAGATGTTGTACCTTGAGTCAGAGTAATGAAGCCGGATGCCATGAGTTAAAGTCTCACTTGTAGTGTTAAGATAATTAGCCAGCTCTTACATCTTTTGCAATCTTACTGCTGTCTCTATAATCTCAAATGAATTGATTCCCTCATCCACAGTAAATTATTTGCAGTAGAGATAATTTTTTCAATATTTTATCACGGTCCCTGCTATATTGGCTCCAGGCTCATTAAGAGATCTTTTGGTGCTCCTGTAATATGAATAAATATCTTTGAATATATGAATATTTTTTAATGTTCATATAAATATATGAATAAAGCTTTATCCCATCAGAGTTACACTGGCTTGAAGTGGAGCAATGCATGAGTAACTCAATCAGAGACTTCTTGCTATCTCGTCTTAACAGCCTTTACTTTGTGCTAGCCCTGTGAGAGTCAGCATCATTGTTCTGGTTTTTCCATGTATCTTGTTACATTTGAAAAATGAAGGGGTGTCTCTTTTACAGGGGTTTTCAGGGGTGTAGTGGTCTTCTGAACCCCAATTCTCCCAGCTCCAAAACCCTGATAGCTGACCTGGGCTTTCTCCTGATATTTTTGGCAGAGGTTCCAGGTGAGGCTGTGCTCCCTCACAGTGCAGAGCGCATTTTGCACAGCTTGTCCTGTCTGGACAGGCTCAAGAGATACCCTATGAGCTGTCTCCTGTTTGAGATTCTCAAAGGCTTCTTGTTGCTCAGGGGCCCACCCAAAATAGTTCTTCTTTTGGGTCACAAACCAACTATAACCGGGAAGATGTATTCTCCAGAATCCCACAGGACCTAGGAAAGCTTGTGTTTCCTTAGCTGATGGAGCCATTGTTACTACCCTGTTTATCACATCCATATGCATGTGACATCTCAAGGGACTTTATTAAAACACTCAAATGAAGCATAGTCCAAAAGGTGCCTTCTTGAACAAAGGGAGCTCTTTTGTGAAATGGGTCTGGCCCAATTGCTATGCTGAGCCTCTGAAGGCAGATTTTAGCAATAAGTGAATACCTCCCATTTTTCAGCCAAAAGGTCTTGTTTATATTTAATTTTCCCTCAGCAGTTTAAGGTTCTACGATTTTTGCAAAGGTGATTTACCATTTGTTTTCATGACAATGTTGCCCTGCCAATCTGCACATCTTTTATGTTTCTACCATGTTTGTATTTCCACATATCTGATACAGGTGAAAATATTCATTATACTGGTTGAGTGATTAGGAATTTTAAAGTATAGACCTTTTCCATGAAAAATCATCCTTGAACTCTATTCGTTTGGAGATTAAAAAATTCAGGTTTCAAGTCATGGCCATTACTAACCAAGCTGTTCTGGTTATTACTAATTTTAACGTATTCATGAAAACAGAAGCTACTCAACAATATGGCAAAAAATGATCCAAAATATAAGTCTACAGAAAAACAAAGTTTTATCTAGCTGCAAAAGAACCATTCGATGGCATTCATTCTGTTTGAATAGCAGCTATTAAGCTTTTAACAATTTTATGCTTTAAAGAATGATAAAAATCCTACTAAATAGTTCTTCTGGACTGGTTTTAAAATCAGCTAATCATGTATGATTAAGATGATAGCATTTATCACCATTGTAGCTGGTGACAGTAGCTCTTACTGTATTCTGCATTTCCAATGTCTATCAAATACTTAGAAAATATGATGAGATAAACAATGTATCATTACACATATTAGAACTTTAGAAAACTGCTCAACAATGCCATATGCCTCATGCCTCCAACATGTCACTTATTCTCATGATTCACGTTTGATATTTTCCGAAAGACTGAGTTTTCAGAGACTTGAATTCTAAGGCAATGTCTTTTGTATGCCAGAAATCAAACAAGTAGAAGAGTAAAGAAAATGTTAGAATTGTGAACTTCACTATATAAAAGCAAAAGTATGAAATCTTTTTTTTAGGAATGAATAGTAATAGAATATATAATTTTCATACAAATTACTGGTTTTGTGGTGTTAAGAAAGATAATAACCCTGATTTTTGCAATAACATGAAAAAACCCAACAAAAATCTTACTTATTTATTCATGCCTAGCATCCCGTGTAGTTTTCAGTCCAACAAAAGTTAGCCAATGTGTGGGTGAAGACACACTGTCCTGCTAAGCATATCTCTTTCATCTCTTCAGTTTTGGACAGGTCTTGGGTAAATGCTGCATTGCAGTACATTACCAGGGCTCCAGTATGGAATGGAAGGACTACCTTTAGCATTTCAGTCTGTGCTGCTAATTTGGGAAGTGGAAAAGATGTTAAAATACTTTAAAGACAGAGAACAGTGTTTGAGGTGATTGATTTTTCTACTTATATTAAAAACCAAAAGGAGGTCGTAACAACTGCATCAAAGCTGCTGACAGCTATGGCTAATTTTCTGTCTCAAATCCATTGGGCTTTTCCTCCAGAGTTTAATTGCAGTTATCAACTCACCTAGAGAAACCTCAGTTTGTGTCTCATGGCACTCAGCAGAATCTTTCCATCTTTGTGATTGATGAGAGAGATCTAAACAATGGACATTTATTTAGTATATTTTTACACAAAACACTGAAAATAATTCGTGCAAAGTTGGGTTTGTTTGGTACAAGCATATACCATGTATTCTGTGGCAGGATAGGTAACTCCGTGTCAGTTTTAATCCAGTTAGCTGTTTAGGTAGGAAGCATGAAAACAACAACAACACAGACACCAGTGCAGGCAGCGAGAATACTGTCCAAGGACTATTGAACACACTTATGAGGCCATTCTGTACATACCTGCACATTGTCACAGACAGCTTGACAAAGACATGCATTTGGGGGTTTTTTACCATGTGCGGCTCCTATGCCATCCTTACTATGGATATACAAAAACTGAGACACAGACCTGAGCCATCATGACAACTGGCTTATCCTACCACTGGTGTCTGACTGGGGAATCTGACAAGAATCCCAGATCCATTGTTATAGTCTGAAATTTAAAACAACAGCAAACTCCACCCCAGATCATACCCAAGGATTCAGAGGAAGGCAATCAAGTTAATGTTTGTTTCTCAGCTAAGACTGACCAATCTTTTATAGCCTTTTATTCAAGGGTGAGCAAAATTGCCATCATCAACTAATAAATCAAGAAGCAATCTTTGCAGATGGTATGGCTGTGCTAATGAATGAGGGTGAATAAGTCTCCACGGTCAGGATACTGCTGCATCGCTGCCCTCTTTGTTGCATGCTGTAGAAGGTGGTGTAGGGACACTCAAGCCAGAGAAGAACATATAAGCAGGAAAGGAATAGACAGATATTCACAGAACTATGGCCTTGATAACGAGCTCTGATGAGTTTCAAAGGCTGAGGTTCAGGGTCATACTTGCCTGAAATGCTGCATTCAAATCTGAGTTGGCTTCTGCTCCTTTAGAGTCACTGGCAGAGGCCAATGGTCAGTTTGGGAGCTTTGCAGTGTGCTCTGCTGCTTGGATTCTTGATTTCCGAGCACACTCCGTCAAGCTTTAAGTTTTGCTTCTTCTGCCTGTCTGAGAGCGGAATATCAAGGTTCTCCCTATTGTGAACTGTAATCAAGGCTTAGTTTCCAGTTTCAGTTAGATATTGATACATAGCACTGCAGTTCTCTGGTAAAGAAAAAAAAAAGCAGTCAACAAGTAACCAAGGCTCTTTTAAAATGACAGATGATGCAAAAACCGATTTCCAAAGGACAGTTTTTTGGAAATAAAACTGCACTATTTTGGAACAGAGCAGAAATTGGGAAACCTCCTCCTTAGGGCCTGTTCCAATCTTACAGTTCACTCCAGCTTACTTGGATACATCACCAACATGCGCACCTTGTAATGGATAAGGTTTTATTTTGTTCAATGTTATATTAGAAGTTGTCCAAAGTACCATAAAGATGACTCTCAAAACACAAATATACTTCAGGAGCTGCTCCGAATGCCGCTGGCATAGCTACTGTACTCAAAACTGGTCAGCAAAGAGCAAATGTAAAAGGTGGTTCTAAAAAGCAGAACAAGAACTCAGGCTGCTAAGTTTTATCCTCCTGCCATGACAAGTTGCTCTTTTTCATTTAAAGCCAAACCAGACATGTCACATGATCTGCAGTCAAAGAAACATAGAAACCCAGACCAGTGGTATTGCTGCTATGTCCTTTGTGGTCTCTCTGAGATGTGACTTCACCAGGTCTTGTCTTCTGCATGACTGGGATTCAAAACAAAACATTGCAGACCAGCTGGGCAAAGCACTACTGGTGTCAACGAGCAATGAGTCACATGCCAAAAGACAGCATGCTTCCTTAAGGGAAAGATGTGATGTCCTACAGGAATGTCAGATTAAAGTCAAGCATCCTGCCTTTCAGGGCTACCAGAGAAGCAAAATATTCACCTTTGTGCATTGCAGTAGATATCAAACTCAGGCCTTGAAAGGGAGGAGAGGAGTTCGTGTGGATTTAGTCTTTGGCAGAGCTGAGTTTGTTTTATAAATTGGTAGGAAAAGCTTCTGGAAAAATCTGTCCTGATTTGGCCCCTTTCCTCTTCTTTCTCTTGCAATTTTGTACAATAGGCCAGTTAGAATGGGAATAGAGGGAGGTTAAATGATTGCAAAACCTGAGATACTTTGTGGGGAGAGGAAAGAACTAGGCAGGTCTGACTACTTTGTCTGGAGGGGAGGCACTCTGGAGAACCCAAAAGAATCCAAAAGATTCTGACTGGAGATGAGGACTGGAGCACAGGAGGGAACAGCTAATGAATGACACAGGCATTTACTACTAGGGAAAAAAAGGGTGACCAAATCTAAAATGTCTGAGATCATTTAAAGCCTTTCTTTCTGTCTTTCTCAGGGGTGGCACACACATGGAGTGAGGTTTTCTGAAAGGATTTGACTTATTTGATCTTGCTTTGCTTGTGTGTCTGTCCCTACTGACATTTTATGAGCTGGCTAATTTTCTCTTCAAGGGAAGGAGTCACCAAGTTAAACATTATGATGATGTATGAGGGGTGACGGTCAGGAGTGACAGAAAGCTTTTCAGTGTCCTGGAGAGCTCCAGACTGCCTTCAAACATTGTTAGACCTCAGGGAAACTGCTCTGGATGCAGTTCAGCAAGCAAAGTTTGAACCAACACTTGCAATCAGCCTTATCCAGGTTATTCAGTTCTGCTGCTCTTGCTAATATTTATTTCCTAGTGGGACAGATCTCCCATTCATTTGTGTTATCAGGATTTGTTTTTCCTCCTGTTACCTTCCCATTCATTCCCTCCACAGAGCAGGTCTCTTTTGTTTGACAAGTGGTTCTAATTAATCATTTTGTGCTGCTTTTGAATTGTGCAGCTCTGATTAATTTGGGGGACTGGCTATAGGGTTGAGCTGAAGTGATAGTGAGCTGTGAACACAGGCTTTATTGTCTCTAACACCACAAAATGCTTGTGCAGAGTGGTTTGAAAATTTCAGTATTTCTTCATCCTGTAATATGCTATGCTTGCTTAAACCTTTCAGAGCAATGTTCCCATTATGTGCAATGACAGATTACTCAAAAGTTAAAAAGATGATTGCTCAGGTATTGGAGCATTATAAGTCAGAGGCTAGTCTACTATTATTTCAGTCTCATTGAAGATTGGCATTATTATTATTGTTATTAATACTTATAAGATAAATTTAAGAATTTTATTATATTCAGGGACTGAATATGCTTTCATAGTCATAATGCTGGGTCCTCTGACTTCCTATAAATTTCCTGCTCTACCAGTCCAGCAAAATTTGTTGTCTATTTACACAGACATGCCAGGATAACATAATAACCTATGAACTCATATAAATAATCTATTTTTAAAAGTGAACTATTAATATAAGAGGTGTGAGTCCTAGTAGGAGTAAGAGCTATCAGTATGATTTTTATGCTTTGATTCAAGTCTGCTTATCTAGTTCTGTCTTTACCTAAGTGTGCATCATACATTTACAACTATCTAAATACACGTGTAGAGAAATAACTACAGGTAAAAGACTGTTTTTTGAAAGGGAAATGAGCTTGAATGTGGCACTCTACAGCTGTGTGTCTGCTGCTGTGGAAACTGGTAATAGATAAATACTCTCTCCCCATATTCCACTGCTCCCAGCTGTATCAGTGAGGATAAAAGGGAAGGTTTTCACTGGTAAACATCCATCTCTTCAAGCTCTGACTTCTCTAGGGTAGGAACCTTCTTAAATTTTTGAAAGTAGAAATGTCTGTGTATGTGCTGTTTATTCTGGTGTATAACTGAAACTTCTAGGGATTAACAGAGTACAAATACTAATGAATAATGAACCATGAAAAGCAAACAAGATCGCTTCAGAGATCATAAAACCATAGAACATACTGAGTTGGAAGGGACCCATCAAAGTCATCGAGTCCCACCCCTGGCCCTGCACAGGACACCCCAGGAATCCCCCCACGTGCCTGAGAGTGTTGTCCAAATGTTCTGTGAACTCTGTCAGGCTCAGTGCTGTGACCGCTTCCCTGGGGACTCTGTTCCAGCGTCCAACCACGCTCTGGGTAAGGAAACTTTTCTAAACTAAACTTCCCCTGACTCAGTTTCATGCTGTTTCCTCCAGTCCTGTCATTGGTCATGAGAGACAAGAGATCAGAACCTGCCCTTTTGCTTCCCCTGGTGAGGACATTGAAGACCAAAATGATCCAAGTCATCTCTGTGTTCCCTTTACGGAGCTTTGCACACCCATGGCAGTGCATAAAATCTCCTATACTCTTCAGATCCCATCTAGAGTTTAGCTTTAGTTGTTGTCATGAACTTTATATGTTTTGAATGAAAACATAAAAATTATCAGCTGACAAATTTTTGTCTTGGCTAAATGTTGTTCTCTCAGGTGAACAGTTGAGGTAAAAGCAAAGGTGTCATGCTGACTAAAGAACTAAGGGAATTATGACATGGATGCGAGTCTGATATCAACATAAAAACTTCTGGGATTTTACTATCTTCTCAATTTATGATACTTTCCTGACAGAAGGTCAGCAGGCTGGGAGTTTGTTTTGAGACCATGCTGCAGAGCTGATGAAAATTAAAAGGCATCTCTGCCTCTGAAGTCTCACTTTCTCATACCTTTTTTGAAATTATAATGCTGTCTGCAAAGAAACACCTTAAAAAATCCAGATAGATAGACGGATAGCAAGGGACCAGAAATACAAATCCTTGTTTCTTTCTTTAAAGCCATTTAGCATGAAATCACAAAATGAGAGACATTTTCTGAATAGCTAAAACATCACTTATTTGCTATAAATAATCTGCTGAACACTTTCAGTGTAAGCAGATTTGGAAATATCTGGAGTGATTTTGTTGACTTCAAGTTTATTACAGAGTTTTCCTGCTGGATCAAGAATAGGGTACAAAGGAAATTAGGGAGTTGCTATTGCACTATGTTAATATAATTATTATCAATCTAGTAAATATATAAACAACTTTTGTTCTTGACAACAAGAAAAGATTAACAACAAGAAACAATGGTGTACAGGGAATAATAGGACAACGGAGGTTAGAGGAAACCTCTGGAAGTCATCTGGCCCAATCTTTAACTCAAAACAAGATAAATTTTGATCACATTAGAACTGAAACATAAGTGGGACATGTTTCACATTGCAAAGTGTGTCTGTAGTGATGGTACAGGAAAAGATGGGGTCAAGATGATGATTCCGTTGCTGCATGTGGCACTCAAGTCCCTTTGCGTTTGTGGTCTTGCAGCCATCCTACGTGACTGGCCCACATCCTTTTTGTGGGCAGATTGAGCCCTTGTCAGATGTGAGAACTAGAATTGATTAGGTATTATTCAATGAAACATTTTTGGTCTTTAAATTCCCTTTTTAAGCTGTTTCAGGACCAGGATAGAATTTCTAGTGGATGACTGATTGAATCATCTAGTCCACATCAGTAGCACTAGGAGAGAAGGGGAACAAAGAACAATTGTCACTCCCTGTGTCACTTAAGAAATAGAATTAAGTGGAAACAGCAAATGTTCAAGGAATAAGATCTGTTGAGTAATGATATTCTGACCTCTTGTAACTCAAAGGAAATTTTATCATTGAATTCTCTAGGACTTCGCTTCTCCCTTAATTTCATTTGAATAAATAGTCATTTCATCCATAATAAATCTTTAAATTAAATAGTGAATTTGGCAAGAATGTATAAGGTGTAAAATGTAGACTCATCTGTTCTCTATTGATGTTGCTTGCCCAAGCAACAGAGCTATTTTAAAGCTACATTTTTCCATCTGTGAAAAGATTATTAGGAATCTCTAAAAATATGCAAAGACTGTCATATTTGCTGGTTCAGTGGTGTTCAGTCCTTGTTCCACTGAATGTTTGGCCAGCATTCATCTAAAGATAATTTTATTGGTGTCTTATGTTTAATGTTCATATAAGACAGCAATTTCCAGGCTATATAAAATATCTGAATATCTCAATCTTGCTAAAGCAAGGATGAAAAATTCCTCCAAACTTATTTGGGTGGCTTTTATGGGTGAATTTACGTTTTTATGAAATATCTTTAATTATGACTAGGGCAGAATGAAATTATACAGCTTATAATGTCAGTCTCTATTAGCCGAGAGAGGAAACTGGGAGCCTGTTCAGTCTCTTCCTGGGTATTCAAGCCCCCTCTCTGCCCAGTGCTCTCTGAAAAGTTGATGGTATGGTTCTACATGGACTTCCTGGGATTTTGTTTTTTTCTGTTTTTTCTGGGTTTTTTGTTTGTTTGTTTGGTTGGTTTTTTTGTTTTTGTTTTTGTTTTTTTTGTTTTGCAGACAGAGAGATACAGACCTCTCAAGTCAAAGAGCTAGAGCTTTGCATTACTCTTTGAGAACGTGCCCCTCTGTCCTCTCTTTGGTCTATGGCAGTAATTCAGAATGACTGCCCTCCTAATTCAGGAACATCCCTTGGCTGTCCAAAGGAAAGTGAGCCTTGAGATCCAGATGATGTTGAATTTTTTCCTTTACAGAGGGTGACAAAATAGTAAAGACAGTTCTGCTGAAGAGGAGTTGTAAAATCTCTGCAATTAACGAAAAAACAGCTTTATTTTTGAAAGGTCAAGCAACAGAAGGGTTGTTGTGGAAGAGTCATTATGCTGCTTTCCATAGCACTGTGAGAATAAAAGGCTTTGACAAGGGAAGCAGCATATAGACTTTTAGTAAACACTGTCAAACAATACAAATCTAAACAGTGTAAACAAATAAAGGTGAATAAATATACTCCTTTCAAAAAAAAAAAAAAAACCAACTCCAAACCTTAAAGTCCTTCGCAAAGATTTTTTAAAATATTTCCCTAAGCTGTATTCAAATAAAATACAGAACTGAAGCACTGCAAAAAGAAAACATCAGAAAGATCAGCTTGTACGGAATAAACCATTTAATTACTTTAATTTTATTTAATTTTTATTTAATTAATGGTTTGACATCCAAGCATAAACTTCTTTCCATGAAGAAAAGAAAAGCAATCAAACAAAAATGAGATCTAGGGACTTTTAAATAGTGGATAGTCCTTGAGAGAACATGAGAAGGGGCAGCCAGAAGGGAAGGGAGAAGGGTGGAAGCAGCAGGTACATTATTGACCAGTTTGGTTTACAATAAGCAGCTGAGAATAATTTGTACAGAATTTAAGGGTGGGAAAACAGGCTCAGCAAATGAGCTCAGATGAAGACCAGATAAGACATACAGGCCATTAAGAAAAAAAAGGGATATATGATCTCAATATAAGAAGTAGACAATTAAGATTTGATCTTTCTATAGCAAGATCTGAGACTTCATACATTTTTTGGGTCAATTCCAATTTGTTCCACGGAGAAGTGAGATTATTTTAGAAATGGGGTTTCCCTGCTGCGTATTTAGATGTTTGGAGTGATTTTCTCATTCCCGGAGTTCTTTGAGGTTTCTGTTTTCTGTCTGGCTTCTGACATATAAGTGCTCCAAAGAAGATGATCCCGAGCTCAGCTCTGCCATTTACAGTCAGTCCCCAGGAAGAATCCCTTCGGCTCACACCCTTTAGCTGCCACAGAAACACTGGCAAACCAGCCAGTGCTTTAGGCAGTAGATCCTCAATTTTCAATGAAAAAGGGGACATTTGATTCTTTTCTTCTTGTCTGCTGCATCAGTTCCCTGCAGTTGATGTCTGCCTTTAACAGTGCCTGAAATTAAAATAACTGAATAAATTTCAGTGTAAGAGAGAAAATACCTACATTACTTAAAGGCAATAAGATTAATTGCAAATGACCAAACCATATGGCAATTTGACAGAAGGGCAAGCTAAATTTCATGTTCAGTGCAGCTTATTTGTATAATTGTTTTCCCTTTTCCCCTGGGTCTCAGCCAAGCACTTGGTCACCCACTTTCCTACAGTTAAGACGTGTTTGGTTAGTCAGACTGGGAAGTTGGAAGTGTGGCTGAAAACAAATCCACTTTGGGGGATTTGTGAGTTTTTTTAATCAAATGGCCTTGTAGGAAGCTCTGGGAACATAAAGCTGAGAACGGGAGGAGAGGCAGAACCACCCTTTTTTCCAGGAATCCGTCCATACGCAGGGTTAAATTTGTCATAAAACTGCATCCCCAAAATGAAAAGATTAGCTAGCCAGCTAAAAAGAACTTTGTACTTCAAAAGTCGGGTTCTTAAACTCTAATGAACTCCCATGGATTTTGATGAGAATTTAATCAAACTATGGATCTTGAATCTCTTGCTCTAAGTTATTACATAATTTTTCTTTCCTACAAGGCCTGGTCTGATAAATACATTTTATTTAGGATAATTTGCTTTAATATATCAGTACGACAGATTAGAAAATGCGGTGATTAAGTTATTTACAGCTCATTAAAATAAATCCAAACCAAAGACAAGGACTTTTCTAAGCTGTGGGGCATGGTACACACATTTAGTTTTGATGTAGCAATATTTTCTCTCTTGTGGATCTTCATGCAACTACTGACAAATATCATGTAATTAAAGGTAACCTTAAATTTGTCAGACTGTGCTTTGCAATACCTGCAATGTAACTGAGTAGGCAAATAGAAAACCCAGTATTTGTGTGTGGGTACCTTTGCTTTGAACTGGCACTTTCCAACATCTTTAGCACAGAAATAGCACAAAATCTGATGGTATTATACTAACACCTTCATTCCTGAATGCTGAAATGCCTTTCAGAAATAAAATAAGCTAATGTATTCTTTTTTGCCTTACATACTGAAGCGCCACTGAAAAGTGAAGCTGATAACATGAAAGTACAATTGCAAGAACTCTGTTTTGGCTTAATTATTAACATTCAGGACACATATGTGACATAATTTGAAAATAATTCAAATTGAACAAATACTCCAAGTAGTTCAAGGATGTGTGAATAAGATGTGAGTGGAGAGCTGTTATTAGTTCTATTCCTCCATGGTTGGCCTTAGAAAGAGACCTACTGAGTGTACTCAACAGAGCATATTCTTATACCTTGATATGGGAGTTAGCTATGAAAACTATACATAATTGTAGGCTATTGGCAAGTGACAGATCATCATACAAGAAAAGATCTTTTTGACCAGAAAAATACAAAATATGTACAGTGCAAGGTCTTTAATTTAGAGATTCATTGAATAATTCATTCTGCAGTGGTTGGGTAGCAACAAAAGAAATTAGATATCTTTAGGATTCCTGTTGCTCTTGAGACAAGTATGAATTATTAAGGTGGTGAGGTCATGAAAAGATATAATACAGCTATTGAATGGATCAAATTAGTGGGTTTTTTACAACAAGTAAGATTTTAAGACCACTGCATAAACCTTAAGATGTCCTGACGTAGAACCCTGTATGAAAATCACATATCAGGCAGAGTCTGTAAAAGTCTCTTTGAATGATTGGGGAAATATTAAGCACACTTTAAAAGATTAATCAGCAGAGCTTGGTTTATTTAGTCTTGTGAGTGGGAAATTAATTACTTCATGTAAGTACATTTTGGCATGGGAAGAAAACATTTAACAGTAGCAATAGAGTAGAAATATTTATGTTAGATGATGATTCTGGCAGCAAATCATATAGACAAACTTATCACAGATATATTTGCACCAAAAATTAACTGACATCACAAGCATTGAAATATCTTCCCAAATAAGACAGATAAGGTCTGAATACTGCATTATTCCAACATGAAGCTAATTAAACTTATGGGGAAAATGATGAGAGAGATGAGCCCAGAATAAAAAATTGAAGTCTCTGAGAGGAAGTTATGGATTTTTAATGTGTTGATATTCCCAGAAATGCAGGCAGGAGGATATGAAAGTATGCATAACTGTGATATACATGGAAAATCCAAACTACTGCTGTTTGTCTCCCAGCACCACGAATATATTTTTTGAGTTCCGTTTAACTTGATGCCATTGTTTTTCAATTCCTCCTTTAGAAAGAAGATGAGCGGCAAAGCTGAAGACAAGACATTGAGTGAAATCTTACTGCTTTTAGTGCTGAGGAAAAATGTTCCATGATCATGGTCTGTGAGATTTGCTCATAGTAACCTCGTTACTCAGTCGATTTCCCCACCAACAGACTGTGTTTTTTGCATTTATTTCTGTGTGGATCTTGGTTCACCCTACAAATCACCTCCTGTTCCAGAAGTATAAAATGTTGATGATAATAACAGCATAAGAAATATATCACAAGTCTATGCCGTGGGGCTGAGCGGGGGGTGGAATAAGCCTCTGCTTTTACTGAGTGTCTCTCAGGCGTCTGAGGGATCACTTCATCTAGCACTGCATTGGTGCTTGTACAGAACGGCTCTTCTCACACCCGTGCCGGTGTCAGGCACAATTCTCACTCACCCACTGAGCTGGACAGCTCGGGCAGCCCCAGAGACAAAGAATTCAGAGGCCCTCTCTCCTGGATGTTCCAGACGTTTATTTCTGAAGGGGTCCAAGGTAGAAAGAGAGCAAGATGGCCCCGAGAGCCCCCAGTTATAGGGACGATCTGGGGCCAGATAACAGGAGGCGGGGAGAAACTCCCTTAACCAACGGGGAGCAGGGAAGGGTAGAATTTAGGGTTAGGTTACAAAGATAGGGGATTACACAGTTCTGGGGAGAGACCATTGTGTTTTCCAGGGGGTGCTTAGTTTAGGAGGTTTTCCACCAGTGTTGGTATGATCCACTGCCACACAAGTCTCTCAAGAATTTGCCTCTTATAGCACCAATGGATGCTTAGTGAACAAGGCATGAAATGTTTCCCTAGCTATGTTTAGGAGTTTTCTGAGGAAGGATTTTTATTCTGCAATAACTCTAAATGGTTAAATCCTCCATCGTCTTTGAATCAGAAGCACCATAGATTTCTTAGGCTTTTTTCCAGTTTTAGAATACAGTGTTTTGTATCATTTAATCCTTCATGGTCTGATGGCTGTGAAGGCAGAAGGGCTGAGAAGGACTTGGAGTAGATGTTTGAAAGGCTCATCAGACTAAAGGCTGCCAGTGTGAAGGTTTAGCACTGATGATCTATGAGTCACACTCATCTTTTTTTCTTGCCTCATTTAAATCAGTCAGTCTTCAGGCCACCCACAGCTCTTTGTTTAATAAGGATTAGCAGAAGTAGTCAATAATTAACTTAAAGAGCATCAGTTAAAGAAAAATAAGAACACAGATTACACCCATAAACATGTGGCTCAGGTGTAAAACTTGCGCTGCAATTCTTTTCAATCTGGCCAAAAACAAGCTGTGTACAAGAGATTTGATTATAAACCTATCAACTCAGTAGCTGATGCTGTACATAATAAGAAGTGATGAAGTGTGACGGCAGCATATCTGGTACATTATCATAGTAATTTCTAGATGCACTGGCTGGAGAAATGTATTGAGTTATAAGGCTGCCATATCTGAGTGAAGAAAAGAGCTGTGAGAGTGTTTAAGGGTGATTAAGGCTTTTGGAAATCACTGCCTTTGCAAGGCTACATAACGTGCTCTTCAACAGCACGACAGTGGATCTACACCAGTATAAGCAAACTAGCACCTGTCATAACTATTAATTTTCCTTCTTTCTTTCTTGCTGAACAGAAATAAATGTGATTGAGTATGTACTTAAATATTAGTCTTTGCCCAAGATGTACTACAGTTAATACAGTAAAAATTCAGATAATAACAAAGTAAAAAACTGTTTTATTATCTTAAAATTGCAGTCCTTTACTTCTAGCTCCATTTTCTCCCAAGAACTTCAAAGTTCTGAGGAAAAGTAGGAATGTAATATTATGGAACACTTCCCTGCAAAAGTATTTCGTTCTTTATTATTGCATGTTGAATGTCTGTGACTGAAACAAGTCTAATGGAAGTGAAGCTCGGCCACTCATCATTCCAAACATAGGCCAGGTATTAAAGATCAAACAAGGAATAACGATGGCATATTATGCAGCTCATTTTTTGCCTTCTAATTTAGCCTTACATTTTGCAAGATGTCCGAAGCATCCTGTAGTCTCTTCATTGTGAATCAGCCAATTTTTAGACAGAGTTGCCCCAAGTTTTTTTTCTCTAAATGGCTCTGCAACATGGTACAATAAAGTCTTACCAAGAGAAAGTTCAACCAGTAAAGATTTAGCAAACACACTCTGTCTCATTTGAACCCAGAAGGTTCATGGTGCCCACCAGTTCTTCGTTCATTTGAAGCCAAATCTGGGAGAAGCAGCATATGGCTTTTACACTGCTGACGTCAGTGAAGTTAGTCTGTGTTTACTCTCAAGCCAATAAGATCAGAACTTTTTCTTAGTATTCCAGAAATGAAAATGCCCAGACATCATAAATAAATTTTCTATACAAGCTCCAAGTACCTCAGAATGCTTCATCTTGATAAAACACAGGGATGAATTTCAAGAAATGACAGACACAGTCTCTAAATAACCAGTTTAGGCCACAGCGGTGCTTGTCTCCTTAGTGTGAGTTTCCTTACGAAATCAAAGTAGGCTGCCATAAGTCCACTTAACTGATTTAGGAACAGTATAGGGAACAGTTAATAAATCATTGAGCCCTAATTATCTCCCTCATCTCTGCCTATTACAATACTGCTTGTGCTGCTGGACAATACAGTAAGAAATTACCAGGGACCTTTAATTGGTTCATATGAGTTGAAGAGTTATCATTAAATATATTAATCCAGAAAAATTGTCAGCTGGAATATGTGTATGAATGAGACCAAAGATCACAGGCAGACAGAGCAGAATTTCATAGGGAGAAAATTTTGCCTATGCCGGTGCTACAAGTTTACTGTATTTACAGCTCATTGTATTTGGTGCTCTAACTGAAGGTGCTGAAGACTGTTTTGACCATTTAAACTCGCATATAAAGCTGGTTTTGTGGGAAAAAGAGGAGTGTTTTTAGGTCTTTGACATCTTTAATTTATATTGTCCCCAAGTTAGGACACTTTCTTTACTTCAATATCACCAATTCTGCTTTTGTTAATGGATAAGTGTTTTCTGTATTGGAGGCTGAGCTGAGCCTAACAGGAGACAAGAGGAAGGAAGGAAGGAAGGAAGGAAGGAAGGAAGGAAGGAAGGAAGGAAGGAAGGAAGGAAGGAAGGGAATGTGTGAGGGAAATGAAACAGAGAAAATTTGGTTTATTTTAATAATGGAAGTTTTACTCCAGAAAAAACAGGAGTCTTGTGGTTTTGACCTCAGCATATCTGAGGCTTCAGCACTTATATCTCAGCCTTTAGTTACTATAAATACTTGTCTAATGCCTTGATCATAAGACTGTTCAGAAACCTTATTCTTGCCTCAAAATGTTTTTTCCAAAGCAGGTGAACAGATTCTTTCTGACTAATTCACAATTGTAAGAAAAGTCAAATACCCTGCCTCTGTTTCTCCATGTTTAGCACGTACTTGATACATGTCTGTCCCACATGTGAAGTGATACTGTCTGGAGGAGGTATTTATATGTTGCTGTCAATTGCAATCACAAAACACAGAACAGGTCTTCATGAGTTTATGTGCTATGTCTGCATGGCATAGAGTAGCTTATTAACATTTATTAAACATGACAGACTGAGGCACAGAAAGGCCAAATGTTTCCTTTAGAGGAACTACACACATATGAAGAAAGAAACGTCTTCCAAACATTTCAGTCAGTGCGTCATCTCCCTCTTGTCATTGGATCCCATCTTTTTATAAGCTGGTTACAATCCCTGCCTCAGTTTTGACCTCAGTTTACATTAGCCAGAAGGTGAGAGATGTTGGATATTTCAGAGTAGGGACTGACAAAGCACAGGTACTCTAAAAGGTATACTTGAGAGACACAAATGTTCCAGATTCAGACTGAAAATCTACCAGCACTCCTAAACTCTTATTTTAGGAAATTAAGGTACAAGCTGGCATACTGCCCATCCAAAATTGCCAGCCTTTGATCTGCTGAAGGTGCTCAGCCATTTGTTTCATAGAATCGGCAGACAGGTCTGAACTGCTGTGCTAGATCTGTCCTAGAGTTCTGTCCGTGCTCTGAGATGTGGAAAATTTAGCTCACTCTTGTGTGTGAATCATTTAGATGCATTATCATATCCATTTCATATGGAAAACTTAGTCTCTGCCTGTGGCAGTAAGAATGAAATGACTGTGCCTGCAAAGGAAACCAAAGATGCAAATAGCTCTTACACAGGAAATTAGATCTGTGAATTTCCTCCATTTTTCTGTTTATAGTCTCAGTGAATATTCTCTGCCTTTCTGTTTACAGTCTCAGTGAATGTTCCTTGCCTTTCTTTCTTCTTTTTTTTTCTTTCCATTTCTTCCTAGTAGTCTGTATTAAATCTAGTCTGCTCCAAAGATTTGGTGTGTATCTGCTTGGGTTTTTTGTTAACATATGTTGCCTGTGGCATCACCCATTGCAGGCACAGATGAAGGCTAATACATCATTATCAACATGTTGAATGAAGAGGCCTACTTGTGGAATTCTCTAAGTGATACACCTGCTTATTTGCATTGTAATAAGGCCTGAAGACAAAAACCCTCCAGGTCACTCTGTCTGAACCTTTGCAGAATGTTAATGTGGCTGTAATGAATTGCGCCTTGCACAGGAGTGCACTTGGATGCAAACCATTCAATTACTTCAGCAACCTTTAGAAGCCAAACCCCACCTGTGCCCTTCCAGAGGCTTTCAGGGGCTTCACTGAGGTTTGAATCAGACAAACACAGACAATGGCATTACTCAGTGTTGGAATTTTTAGGGCTATGTCTATTTTAAAAAAAATGAATTAATACCAATAAAACTTTCATTGCTGGAAATAATATGACACAGATAAATGCAGCATTGGGATTAATCTGTCTCAATTTCAGGTACATAGATTGTCCACAGACATGCCTGTGATCGTTATCTGAATTCCCTTTTTTTTTCAACTAATTCACTGTTTTTTCAACTAAGTCACTGTTCCCATCTTCTCTTTACAGCTGAAAAAGGCAAAGCAATTTACACTTTAGAAGTGTCTATTTGTGTCCATTGAGTGTAAAGGAGTCCAGACAACCAGCTCTAATTTAGACATATGCATTGAAAATTTCTGGAGCAAGGTGGGATAAATCTCACCTCACAGCTTTTGAAGTAAGACTGGCACCTGATTTTTTGCACTTCTGTACATTATACAAACCATTCACTCCACAATGGATGGGACTCCTTTCACTTAACTTTAGACAAGCCTGGTGTAGATATCTATGTATAAATGGATCAACCCAGGCCCCAGTTTTCATCCATGAAAACAATTAGACACTTGCACTACAGACATTTGTATGTGTCACAGGGATTGGACACAGGGGGTCTTTATTTGCCTGCTCTGTCTGTTGGCGTTAGGCATCCTGGAGAACAGAAAACTGATGGACAGGTAAGTGCAGATTCCCACTACTTAAGGTTCTCAGAGAAGATGGAGCCATGAACAATGAAGAGCATGAAGAAAGGATCAAGAGGCAGGTGTCAAAAGTGGCAGCAAGTGAAATCCTAGTTAAAAATAAGCCAAAAAGTCTTCTCTTGGGACATCTAGTCTAGTCTGAGAGGTTCACAGAAAATACTTTGTTGCTGGTGGTCAGGTGCTGAAACAGGTTTCCCAGACAGTCTGAGAAACCTGTCATAGCCCTGCTTCGACTAGGAAGACTAGGGACTATCAACCTGATTCATTCCACCACTCCAAGGTATAAACCACTATGAAAAAGCCAGGAAGGGAGAATGTTCTTCAGCACCATGGACATCTGCCAATAGACTACTCCACCAGTACTTCCAGGTCAAGACAGCCCTTACCTGTCACTGAGCTGAGGTGGGACCTGTCTGATAGCTGGGGCAAAAAAGTTTAAAAGCCTTTTTTTGCAAGTCAATGAATATAACAATTACTTCTCAGCAAGGACTCTTTTTTTTCCGAGGGCAGCTATTTGAAACAGGTTAGATGGATGTACCTTGGATGTTGCGCTGGTTTTGGCTGGGGTAGAGTTAATTTTCTTCACAGTGGCAGGTATGGGGCTGTATTTTGGATTTGTGCTGAACACAGAGTTGATAACACAGAGATGTTTTAGTTATTGCTGGGCAGAGCTTGCACAGAGCCAGGGCCTTTTCTGCTTTTTGTACTGCCACACTGGTGAGGAAATTGGGAGTGCATGGGCAGCTATGAGCAGACATAGCCAGGACAGGTGACCCAAACTGACCAAAGGGATATTCCAGACCATGTGACATCATGCTCAGTATATAATGTGAAGGCAAGAAGGAGGAAGGAAAAGAAGGAGGAAGGAAGGGACATTTGTGGTGATGGTGTTTGTCTTGCCCAAGTCACCGTTTGTGTCCTGGGGCCCTGCTTTCCTGGACATGGCTGAACACCAGCCTGCCATGCGAAGAGGTGACTTAATTCCTTGTTTTGCTTTCCTTGTGTTTACAGCTTTTCCTTTCCCTATTAAACTGTCTGTATCTCAACCCACAAATTCTCTGGCTTTTACCCTTCAATTCTCTCCCCAGCCCTCTGGTGGGGGAGGGAGCGAGGGGTTCTGTGGGGCTTGGTTGGGGGTTAAACCACAACAGCTGCACTCTCTCAGTTTTTCTGAGATAAATAAAACTGATCACAGAGTCTCGGTGCACAGGCTCCAGGAAAGGCAGTTGTGTTGTGCCTCAGTGAGTTTCTGAGCACTGGTGATGCTCTCTATTGCTGCTGCTTTAATTGGCCGTGGTTGATAGTAGGAAAATGAGATGCTTTAAAGTGCATTTAATCCTAGTCCATCCAGTGCTTGTTAGATTTATTTTCTGTTTGCACCCTGCTGAAGTTTGCTGCTGGCTCCTGCCCTGGGCATCCCTCTGAGTACAGAAGGCTACACTAAATGTGAGCTGGGGCATAAGGTTGACCTTTGCTTTAAGGACCACATGAACCTCCAGCTACTGAGGTTCAAAGCAGTATGAACTACTTACAGTATCAAGAGCTGCTGGCAAGGGAAGGGATGGGTTGTGTGCAGCACAAGGCTTTTTTGTTATGACTTCCAGGGACTGCTATTTATCAGTGGCCTAGCAGAGAGCAACCTCTCTTTTATCTTCTTTTCCTGAATATTGCAGAGGAAGTGAAAATGGGAGTTGGATTTACTTGACTTGGCAGTGCTGGGTTGCTGGTTGGACTCAGTGATCTTAAAGATTTTTTCCAACCTAAATG
>VZTX01002031.1:0-145979 GCA_013400915.1 Pardalotus punctatus | reverse complement strand
CAGCTATGAGCAGACATAGCCAGGACAGGTGACCCAAACTGACCAAAGGGATATTCCAGACCATGTGACATCATGCTCAGTATATAATGTGAAGGCAAGAAGGAGGAAGGAAAAGAAGGAGGAAGGAAGGGACATTTGGGGTGATGGTGTTTGTCTTGCCCAAGTCACCGTTTGTGTCCTGGGGCCCTGCTTTCCTGGACATGGCTGAACACCAGCCTGCCATGCGAAGAGGTGACTTAATTCCTTGTTTTGCTTTCCTTGTGTTTACAGCTTTTCCTTTCCCTATTAAACTGTCTGTATCTCAACCCACAAATTCTCTGGCTTTTACCCTTCAATTCTCTCCCCAGCCCTCTGGTGGGGGAGGGAGCGAGGGGTTCTGTGGGGCTTGGTTGGGGGTTAAACCACAACAGCTGCACTCTCTCAGTTTTTCTGAGATAAATAAAACTGATCACAGAGTCTCGGTGCACAGGCTCCAGGAAAGGCAGTTGTGTTGTGCCTCAGTGAGTTTCTGAGCACTGGTGATGCTCTCTATTGCTGCTGCTTTAATTGGCCGTGGTTGATAGTAGGAAAATGAGATGCTTTAAAGTGCATTTAATCCTAGTCCATCCAGTGCTTGTTAGATTTATTTTCTGTTTGCACCCTGCTGAAGTTTGCTGCTGGCTCCTGCCCTGGGCATCCCTCTGAGTACAGAAGGCTACACTAAATGTGAGCTGGGGCATAAGGTTGACCTTTGCTTTAAGGACCACATGAACCTCCAGCTACTGAGGTTCAAAGCAGTATGAACTACTTACAGTATCAAGAGCTGCTGGCAAGGGAAGGGATGGGTTGTGTGCAGCACAAGGCTTTTTTGTTATGACTTCCAGGGACTGCTATTTATCAGTGGCCTAGCAGAGAGCAACCTCTCTTTTATCTTCTTTTCCTGAATATTGCAGAGGAAGTGAAAATGGGAGTTGGATTTACTTGACTTGGCAGTGCTGGGTTGCTGGTTGGACTCAGTGATCTTAAAGATTTTTTCCAACCTAAATGGTTCAATGATTCTTCGATGCAGAAAATCTGATTTGTTTGTGAGATGTGAGAAATGGGGACTGCAATATGTGCTCTTCATCTAAACATGCTGTTGTTCAAGGGGGTTAACTAACATGTTTTCAGACTGCATTTTCGATCTCCCCTTACTAAACACACATGATCTTTTAAATTCAGGTTATTTTTTATCAAGAGTTACGCCTTAAAGATGAGCTAGTTGGGAAGAACACCAACCTGTCTAAACAGAGAACTTTGGCTGAAACTCAGGGAAAAAAAGACAATTTATGGCCTTTGGAAGAAGTGGCAGGCAGCTCTGGAGGACTACATAGATGTGAGGCTGTACAGGGAGAAATTTAGAAATCTGAAAGCCCAATTAGAATTTAATCTGGCTACCGCTGTAAAAGAGTATAAAATATGTTTCTACACATATATCACCAGCAAAAGGAGAGCTAAGGAGATTCTCTGTTCTTTATTGGATGTGTCAGGAAGCGCAATGACAAAGGATGAGGAAAAGGATGAGGTGTTTAATGCCTGCTTTGTCAGCCTTTAATAGCAAGACCTGTTGTTTTGGGTACCAGCCCCCTGAGCTGTAGGACAGGGACAGGGAGCAGAGTGAAGCCCTCATGATCTAAGGGGAAATGGAAATGCTACACCACTCAGGCATGCAAAAGTCCGTGGGTCTGGCTGGGATCCACCTGAGGGTACTGAGGAAGCTGGCAGAGGTGTTCACCAAGACACTTTCAAGCATTTACCACAGCCCTGGTGAACCAGGGAGGTCTCCAGTGACTGGAGGCTGGTAAATGTGATGTCTATCTACAAGAAGGGCCAGAAGGAGGATCTGGAGAACTGCAGTCCTGTCAGCCTGACCTCAGTGCTGGGAAAGGTCATGGAGCAGATCGTCTTGAGTCCCATCACGCTGCACGTGCAGGACAACCAGGGGATCAGGCCCAGCCAGCAAAGCTTTGTGAAAAGCAGGTCCTGCTTGGTCAACTTGAACTTCTGTGGCAAAGTGACCTGCCTAGTGGATGAGGGGAAGGCTGTGGATGTTGTCTACTTGGACTTTAGGAGAGAGTTTGACCCCATTTTGCGCAGCATTCCCCTGGAGAAACTGGCTGCTCATGGCTTGGACAGGTACACTGTTTTCTGGGTAAAAAACTGTCTGAATGGCTGGGCCCAGGTAGAGGTGGGGAATGCTGCTGCATCCAGCTGGCATCCAGCCACCAGTGGGGTTCCCTGGGCCACAACATTGGGGCGAGTCCTGTTTATCATGTTCACCGATGACCTCGACAAGGGGATTGAATGTAGCCCCAGGGAGTTTGCAGATGACACCAAGCAGGGCTGGAGTGGTGACCAGCTGGAGAGCAGAAAGACTCTGCCTAAGGGTCTGGACAGGCTGGGTTGGTGGACAGAGGCCAGTTGTATGAGGTTCAACAGAGCTGAGTGCTGAGTCCTACACTTGTGTCACAAAAACCCTGTGTAGCACTACGGGATGGGGACAGAGTGGCTGGGGAATTGCCCACTGAAAAAGGATCTGGTGGTGCTGATCAGCTGTGGCTGAACATTAACCAGCTTGTTCCCAGGAAGCCAAGAAGACCAATGGCATCCTGGCTTGTAACAGACATAGCGTGGCCAGCAGGACCAGGGAGGTTTTTGTCCCTCTGTGCAGGGCCCTGGTGAGGCTGCACCTGGAATTCTGTGTTCTGTTTTGGGCCCTTCACTCCAAGAAAGACATTGAGATGCTGGAATGTGTCCAGAGAGGGATGATGGAGCAGGAGAAGGGTCTGGACTATAAGCCTGATGAGAAGCTGAGGGAGCTCAGGTTGCTCAGCATGAAAGGGAGTTGGAGGGAATTGATTGCTCTCCAATTCCCTGAAAGGAGTTTGTAGCCAGGTGGGGGTCTGTCTCTTCTTCCAACTAACAGCCAATATAACAAGAAGAAATGGTCTTGAGTTACTCCAGAGGAGGTTTAGATTGGATATTAGGAAAAATTTCCTCACCCAAAGGGTTGTCAAGCACTTGAACAGGCTGCCCAGAGAGTTACTGTGGAGTTACTGTCCCCTTTCAAAAGGTATAGTATAAATAAAAAGTGCAATACAAATATAGATATTTAACAGTTGTGTAGATGTGGCACTTGTGGATGTGGTTTAGTGGTGAACTTGACAATGCTGGGTTAATTGTGCTTGATAATCATAGAGGGCTTTTCCAGCCAAAATGATTCCTTGATTCTATGATCTATAATCAGCTCACAGATTATGATATCGGTAAATCACAAAAAATTGAATGAGACCAATTCTTGGAGCAAATACTGTTCAATGGGGCTGTGTAGGAGAGGCTGATATGAAGACAATGATAAAAATCTGGCATTTCTTTTTAATTTCAAAGTAGCATTTCATTCATGGAGGTAGATTTTGATGGAGAGTGACAACCCATTAGCTTCCCTAGCAACACATCCCTATCTACCTCTGACCCACCAAGATGAAAAAGTCAGGGGTTTTGTCCCCCTTGCTGATTTGTCTGAAGCTCTAGAGCCTGAGGGAGGACATCTTTTTGCCCTGTTCAGCACTACATAAAGTCCTTGTAGGAAACAATGAGCAAACTATTGTTTTTCACAGATGCCTTCCTCCTAGGTAAACCCCTTCAATAATTAACCAGCAGCACCTTCAAAGCAGCAATGTGTGAGATAAATCAGAAGGAATGGGAATGACAAAGTGATAACACCCCTGTGTTTTGATGCAGAAATGACATGGTCGTAGTATCAAAATGATTCATCATCCTTTATGATCTTGCTGGCATTTATACCAGTGCTCAAGCTTCACAGGAGGTATCGTCACACATACCTTATGTGCCCTGCATCTGGCTGTTACCACCACCACACTCCCCTCTCCCCACCGACAGGATTCAACTGAGAGCGTAGGGAGAGGAGAAGGTCCTTTTCCCATCGAATCATAGAATGGTTTGGGTTGGAAGGGATCTTAAATATCATCTAGTTCCAATTCTCTTGCCATGGGCAGGGACACCTGGTTAGACCAGGCTGCTCCAAGTCCCATCCAACCTGGCCTTAAACACTTCCAGGGATGGAATTTCTCTGGGCAGCCTTCTTCAGTGCCTCACTACCCTCACAGTAAAATATTCTTCCTAAGATCAACACCTATTTCAGTTTAAAGCCATCATCCCTTGTCCTATCACAACATGAACTTGTGAAAAGTCCTTCACCAGTTTTCCTGTAGGCCCCCTTCAGGAACTGGAAGGCAGCTCTAAGATCTCCCTGACCTTTCTCTTCTCTTCTCTTCTCTTCTCTTCTCTTCTCTTCTCTTCTCTTCTCTTCTCTTCTCTTCTCTTCTCAAAACAACTCTCTCAGCCTGTGGTCATTGCAGAGGTGCTCCAGCCCTTTGGACACCTTTGTGCTGATCTCCTTCAGGAGTTGGTTCAGTTTCTGGGTTCCTGCCTTTGCCTTCTGCAACTTGGGCAGCGTGTCGGGAGCTCTTTCCAGTGAACACTGAGGCAAAAAAGTCGTTGAGTACCTCAGCCTTCTCCATATCCCAAGTAACCAAGGCCCCTCTTTCCTTCTGGAGAGGACCCACATTTTCCCTAGTCTTTCTTTCATCACCAGTGTACCTTTTCTTGTTGCCCTTGACATCCCTGGCCAAATTTTACAGAATGAAAGATGATAATCTACAGGTATGGGTGCTCACTACACAAATTACACTGCTTCTGAAGCTGTACAGCTTTGTCAAAATGTTCTTAAGTGGATGTTCCTTGTACAGCTTTCCTCAGTGGTGCTGGGGGAAAACAGACATCAATCTGATAAAATAATGCTTCCTAAATTTAATGTTTTCTGGGTCTGCTGCTTTTCACTCATATTTATCTGAGAAGAAAATACACACATATTTAGGTCCATATAAGCCGTATTTATTAAGCATACACACTCAACAAGTTTTCTTGACTAGTGTTTTATAGTTTCTGGATCAGAAAACGTGGAGAGTATGGGGCTCACTGAGCTTTCAAGTGGATATTACGTCAATTTAATATGTAACAATGTTTGCAGGCTTTATCTTCCATTTTGCACATTTTCCTGAACTCCCTTATCACTGAAAAAACATTTGTACTGACAGACCATTGAAATATCTTTTTATATCTTACCGAGTTTACATATTGGGTTATATTTCTCCTCTCCAGCTCTCAGCTGGAGGACTGGAAGTAAAATCCATTCTGTAGCCATTTAGGGAAGAGGGCAGTCAGATCAATAATCTGTGGTAGCTTCTTGGCAGAAAAAAACAGATACATTCACAAAAGTATTGATTCCATTAATCCATGTTCCACTGCAAACTGCCAACAGGTCAGGTCAGTCACATTTCTCCTCTTTTTTTTTTTTATTGAAAACAAATTTGGTAAAGATTGCAAGGAGTAAGAACACTCTTCTCAAGACACCAAAGAAGTTAAACCCCAGGATCTCTGTTCCCTCAAATCACCAAACTCCCTAAAGATTGTGATATTTAGGATTTATCTAAATGGTGTGCTGTGTTTGTGTGCGTGTGTGTGTCCTCTGTTTCAAAACCTTCTGAGTTTGCATATGTTGCCTTGAGAAACCAATAGAAAAGATAAATGTCAGGTCTAAAACCCACACATCAAATCTACACTGGAATTTGTATATGACTCTTCCTTCTCTCTAGGAAATTCTGAATCTGCATTCTCTGCTTTGGCTCTTGGAAAATGTTTTTTTCCCAAACATGTGTGCTTCTGCCTTGCCCTTCATCTTATGCTCTCCCAGTTTCAAAGATGAGGTAGAGAAATGTTCCCATAAAGACATGAACTCTGCTGCCTTTCACCATCACCATTTGCCAGTTCTCGTTACTGCTGTGCCTGTTCTTTGCCTGGAGCAATATTATTTTTATATTCTGTTAAAAAACCCTTGACATCCTCTAGGAAAATAAAAGAGTCTGAAGGACAACAAAGTGCATGTGTGTGTGAGCATGTGGAGATTTCTTGGCAGCTTCTGTGCCTATTGCTTTACCTCCGATCATATTAACATTCTTTTCCCTTCAAGCAAACACAGTGCTTTGAAGTGATGTCTCCCTTGACAGGGTGAGCCATTGACAAGCTGTCAGGAGCAGACAATAGAGAAAAATGGATGTATGTCCTGTGCGACGGAGCTGTGCCACAGCTTTGGCTGCCACCCGAAACTCACAGGGACCATCCCATGTGTGTGTGTGAAGGACGTGGTGGTGTCAGTGGGAAACTGAACTTCTTTGTGCTGGATAAAAAGATATTCCATTTATACATGGAGAAAGTGAGTGAGAATCAATCAAACAAAAAGGTTGAGGTATGGAAAATGCCAGAGAGAACACAAATGGCAAAGAGAGAGGCAGATAGGCAGAAATAATTGAGTCATGGTTTTCTCTTAAAATTTACAGAATCATAGAATCATTAAGGTTGGAAAACACCTCCAAGACCATGAAGTCCAATCATTGAACTGTTAACCACCACTGATGGAGCTGACAGATCTTACTCTTTCATGGATATGTCATGATTGGAAAGCTCAGAAAGTGGGAACCCTCGATTTTCAAGGAAATCACAAACAAAATTTATCCCTTTGTAATTTATTTTGAATAGAGATTACTGCAGTTTCACCATCTCTTCTCTTAGACAACTGTCTTATTAGATGAGTGGCTTCTATTCCTCTCAGAAAAAGAGGTTTGAAACCCCCCAGCCACACTGTAGCAGAGAGCTCCTCATGGCAAGCAGTGCATCAAAGGGGTACCAGCCCCCTCCATTTCTCCTATAGCACCTGAGTTATTGCTCAGATTACTGCCTAAAAATGAATGACTCCTAGTACAAACAGTAGATCAAGAAGGAGACAGTCTTACTCTGTGGTCTCATCTATTTTATGACAGAAAAAAAAAAAATAACATCAGATTCTGTGTCTGAATATCCCCTAGTGCCAACATTGGCTCTTTCCCTGGGCTCAGGGAGGTAAATGAGATTAGAGACTAATCTGCCCATCTTCAGGCACTAGTCAGATTGGAGGTTTCATAGCTTTGGGGATTATTGCAAACCCAGCAGCACAAATGTGGTCACCAGAGACACTTCTGCACAGCCACAGAGGTCCCTCTGGCTTTAGCACGGGTGATTTTGTGGCTCTAAATTTTGTACTCTCATAGCCAAAATGACAGGTAGGCATAGAAACCTTCTCTGAGGAATTTGAGCCTGTGCACTCCAGTTCGTTGTCAGCAGTCCTTTCTTCATGTATTTACAGGAGATGACACAATCTTCATGGCAGGGAAGGTCCAGATGATGAATGTGTCTTAAGTCTCTACACAGAGAGGCATGTAAATTTAGTTGGTACAATAAAATTAGCATAATTCATGAATAGGTCAATTTCAATTACTTCTGAATAGAAAGTAGATTTTCTCTTAACAACATAAATCTAATTTAAAAATTCTATCACATCTCTTTTTTCCAAACGACATCCACAAATGGGCCTTTGCTGTTATCAGATGTGTGAAGCAACATCACTGTATATTTTCACACCTAGTTGATTACTTAACCATCTGTTCTCTTCAACAACACAGAATACAAGATGGAAAGAAGAAAGGGGAAGGGAAATAAATGGAAATATCACTGTGATTGTTTTCTAACCTACCTCTTAGTTCTTCATTTAAACCATAAATCCCAGGGTAATTTTTATTACAGTGGTATGTGTGTTAAAACAAGGCCTGTATATGTAAAAACAAACCTTTTATAACTCTTCTTTTTTTCTTCTTTTTTAAAAATCAGAATAATGGAAATATATCACAACTTTCTCCATATCCTTCCTGGATGACTATAAAATGGGGGTGGAGGGAGGAGAATTTTGTAGGCAGAACATTATGTGCATTAGACAAAAATCGGTTATTTAGTAGCTCATACTTTAAAATGTTCACCCTTAATTTAACTCACTTCATTCTCTAGAAGCACTGTGGGTGTGTTAATCTTTTGAGTTGATAAAATCATTCATCTATATGGGCAGTTTAGAGATTGACTTCAAATTTTCAGTTACCATTGTTCTAATGTGTCCTCTTTGGCTTAAATTTATTTTTCAGATGCCATTTAAAGATAGAGACCCAGACAGATTTAATATATTGGGCTGAATCACACATTTTAAATTATAGATCTTGCAATTATTAAAAAGCCAAACCAAATAACCTTGTAATATATTTTTCCTTGACATTTTCACTCAAATACAAAACGAGACCTCCTTCATTTTGATAGCTTTGCCAAAACCAAGGATTTTCCATCCCCTACTATGTTTTTTTCCTTTCTAATTATTAATTCAGGTGTTATATAAAATTATGAAAAAGAAAAAACCAACATAAGAAATCTAGAAATAGCATAAAGGACCCTGTAATCATAGAATCTCACTGAACACGCTTAACACACAGGTGATATGGCATCTTTTAAAACAGCCATTGTGAACATATACACATAAATATATATATACACATATATATATACATATATATATACATACATAAATATATGCACATATATGCAATGCCATTGTCAACTTCAGAAATAGCCATTAGTCACTCTCCAAAGCAAAAGCAGAAGTTTTTCTCTTTTCTTGGCCAAGGTAACAAATCTCTGTGCAAGTCAGAATTAGAGAAAAAAACATGGAAGACACATGCTAATCATAGAGAGGCATTCCTCACAGGAATAAAAGTTGTCCGATGTTAAAAGACTGACAAAAAGCTGGGGATAGCTGAGGTTAAGGCAAACCTAAATTAACTAAAATTAACTAAAAATCAGATACCTGACTCTTGCAACTTTGGCACAGTAAATCACCATTAGTCAAAGACAGGCAGCAGCAAGATGAGTTAATGTAAATGGTGTCTGTGGCTTGAGTGATTGGGGAAGTTGTAACAGCAGTGCCCTGTGAGCTGCCTGGGGCTTTGTGATGCTCAAAGCTCTGTGGGTGTTCAGAAGCAGCAAAGGTTAATGTAAGAGAAAGAGCTTTCTTGGTGCCTTTTTGTTCACAGCTGTGTTCTGCCCACATAAAAAGAAAGGAGCACATGGTAGGTTCCTCTTTACCTGCTGGATACTGAACAAAGGAGGTGAGGAAATCCAGGGAGATTTTGGTTGTGACTGTAGGGGCAAGATGGGTGGGAATCACAGTGGTGAAGCTGGGAAATACATGTGATTCCTGGGAACGAAACTATGGTGGAATGTTCTTTACAACCCAGGAAGTCATTGCATTAACTGAAAACAATCATAAAGTCAAAGCTGAATCTTGAAGGAACAGGTGGATGAGAGGGAGCTGTCCACAAAACCTGTTCCTTTCTGACTTTTCCCCTTTGGGCATTTTGATTGTTCTCTGCCTAGAAAGTGAAATATTCTAGTCCTTATGAAGGAAATGCTATGTTTTGTGTTTCTTTGAAAGCTCACTGCAGAGAAAGTCTAGACAGAAAGACCTTAATGTTTTAGTAAGTGTTGGATCTTTCTGTAGAACTTTGGAGAAGTGGACAAACAAGGCTGACGTCAGTGGGTCTGAGTAGAAAAATTTGTATTGTGGAATGGAAACAGCGATGTCTCAACATGGTGGGACAAGGTCTTTGTGTAGAACAGTGTATGATGGCGCCCTCTGCTCATCAGCCCACAGAAAGGACGAGGAGTAGAATCATGAAATAATAGAAGGGTTTAGGTTGGAAACGATCACTGAGTCCAACCATAAATGTAACACTGCCAGGTTCAACACTAAGCCATGTCCCCAAGCCCCATATCTACACGTCTTTTAAATGCCCCCAGAGATGGTGGCTCCACCACTTCCCTGGGCAGACTGTTCTAATGCCTGACCACCCTTTTAGTAAAAATTTCGTTCTGAATATCCAATATAAACCTCTCCTGGTGGAACTTGTGTCCATTTCCTCTGGTACTTGTTACCTGGGAGAAAGACTGACCCCCAGCCTCTCTACACCCTTCTTTCAGGCAGCTGTAAAGAGTGGCAAAGTCTCCCCTGACTCACCTTTTTTTCCCAGCATACTGGAAATAAATGCACTCTTCTTCAGCACAAGCTATTGACCTGTGTCTTCTGCATGCTTTGAACTGGAAGCCTAATTTTAGTTTCAGCTTGGTGGGTTAGGAAACGAATTTGGTTAGTGGGTTAACCTATCAACCCTGTCTGAAAATGTCTGCACTGGCTTTGCATTCCTCCAGGTATAATACTTGAAAAATAATGCTTCCAAAAGTAATGGCTGGGTTTTGCTTTCCAGAAAAACCCTTCCACAAATCTGTGGTTTAGAGCCATAAGTTGGGTTTGCAGTCCATCATATTTCAGATCAATACACTACAGAGAGCTGTCACAGATCCTGCACAAAGACAGATTGCACTTTCAGGGGGATTTCATGCCATTTAAAAATGGAATTACGCAAGATGGAAATGCTAAAAATACATGAAAGATAAAGTTTAAGTCACTAAAGGAAAACCTTGTGTGTTATTCTGCTTATTAAAAGACAACAAGCTGCCACAAAATAAATATTCCCTGCTAATGAGGTAATATTTAATCAGTATAGTACTCTGCTCTGAAAAAAAATTCTTCTGCAGGCCATTTTTTGGTGGTAGTCCTTTAAAAAGGTAGATAGGAAACTCAAACATGCTGTATTTAAATTACTCTTTTTTTTTCCTTCTATGCAGTGAAGCAGGAGCAGGCTCTAGTGCTTCTCATAATTTTATTTATGACCCCAAGCCCTCAATCTCAGAGAAAATGGAGGTCATGCTTCTTCTTATCCATGTTGTCATGCAGATATGTGGGCTTTCAAATGGGGTGTTTACTTCTAAACCTCAAGGTAACACATATTTTTTAATGACTTCCACTTTGGAGTTTGGTTGGGATTTTTTTGGTTTTCTTTTTTTTTTTTTTGACTCCACAAATGGGACTGCTGCTGCTTGCCCAGCTCATTGAATATGGAAAGGATCCATCTGCTGAATCCCATGAGATGTTAATGTGCCGGGGCTAGGCTAAGTTATCTGAATCTGCTTGCACCTCAGGGCCCACACTCCACCAGCAGATTTCTGCAGAGGGAGCTTAGCAATGGAAGAAGACAACAAAACACGCATTGATGAGGAATGAGAAGAAAGGCGAATCTTCTGAAGATATTATTTTTTGGATAAAGAGTGATAAAAACTGGCACACTGGTAGGCTGAATTTTGATAAATTGCCTTCCATTTCCACACCTAGGTTTTCCCCACGTTTAAAATCAATCTTTCCAATGAACTTCTGAATAGCCAGAAAATGTCTAATTTCCTATTTACAGCTGTGCCTGGTGTATGAAAGAGTATTTCAAGCTGTGCAAAATATCACCACCTGGATAAAATTTACCTGACACTCTCCCTCTGCAGTACACCTTTTTTCCCCCAGCAGGCCAAAAATTTAATGCTGCTTCCCTCACTCCCACTGGATTTTGCACATCTCGTAGTATTTCATCAAGGATGAAGGGGCTCTGGTATGTTATTTAACCTTTCAATAACATGCTAGAGAATAAATTAAGAAAGTCTTCTAAAGTGCAGTTGCCATTTACTGCATAGAGTCAGAGACACAGTGGAGTGCACAAAAAAATTAAAGATCCTTCACATGTATTCTTGACTCAACAACTTCATCATTCTGGATGTTGTCTTTGGGCTGGAATAGGGTTCTCTGTGATAGCACAGGACATTTGCTTCCTGCTGTTTTTGTATCTTGTCCTTCTTCCTGGGCAGCCTCCCTTCCTCCGAGCACAGAAAGTCTTCTTTATATTTTCTGAGAGCAGATCCTTGCTTATTTTTAGAGTCCTTCCCCCCCCTCCCCCCGCTTTTGTGAACTACTGGAGAATGTGGTATCTTCTGGCTCCAGTCAGCTTCCTTTGAAAACAAATTATTTTATCCAGAGTACAGCTGTTGAGTTTCATGATTTCTCATTTAGCCAGACATAAAGACTGCATTTTGCCTTGTCAGAAAATGCTAAATTCAACATGCTCAGAAAGGAGTCTGATGATACAGCAGTTTTTGTAGCTGTGTTTCCTCATTAGCATTGCAATTTATTTGATTTTACCTAGACAAATTCATGAAACTCTTACACCAGTCAAAGAAAAAAGAGGTTATAGGGTCAAAAGGCAACATATTTGTAATTGGTGGTAAGGTTGGCTTGCATTCATTCCCTTCTCTAGAGGGATATTTGCACCTTTTACTAAAACTGTCAGTCACTGGGACTAACCATGTCCAGGTGTCACTGGGAATAAGCATGTGCAGGTGTAGGAAGTAACCAGAGAGGTTCAAAGGTGTGCTGGAGAGTGCTTGTTCTCTTCAGGGCTGTTTTTGGTGTTTTCAACTAGAGATTACAGGTCCTTTAAGTAGTAACTTGACTGAGAAGAACCTCCTGGACATGGAAGATCAAACTTGTTTTGGGGGTGATACCAAGCCTGTTTAAGACAGAGGACATGCAAGGACTGAAAGCAGAGGTACCATTTGAGATGCTGCGAGAGCCTCCCTGACCTCCAGCTGTTGGTCTAGAAGAACATGGTCCTCCTAGAGCTCTGCTGTGTCTGCTGGCTCTCACCAGAATCCTTGCACATTTCCACATAAAACAGCAATAGATGGATGTTTCTGCTTGCATAACTGAAGCCTGTCTTAGTTGTCTTCTTTTGTGATCTGAAATGTTCCTTAGGCTCCAATTAGATTGCATTAACTAGATTTCCATCAACTACAATGGAGCTTAGATACTCAGCTCATACAATGACAGCTATGATAGACACTTAAATTATGTCTAATCTTGCACCAAATCCAACCCCAAATCAGTCATCACTAGGAATGAAAATAAGAAGTCAACTACGGCCAGGGGAGGGCTGTGCAAATGCTCTTTCAGTCTTTTCTCTGTGATCTGTTGCATATATTTTTCACTTTGGTGAGTTAATTGTCCTATCTTTTACTCTAACAGAGCCTGTTGTTGTTTTTTTTTAATTTAAAAACCTTGCAATTTTTTTTTTTTTTGAGGAGCTCCTGTATAGAAGACTGTCTGGACTGTTGACCCAACATTAGATCCTCAGTATATATGAAATGTTTTTATTCAATGGATCTATGACTCCCATGTTGTCAGCTTCCCAAGAGTCCAACTTCCATGAGCACATCAGGCAGGTGTCATTTCAAAGAGAAGAGGCTGTGATTGAGGCATTTCGTGCACAGAGACCCCATCTTGGCAGCAGTGGGTCTTTGGCTCTTTAGTTGACATTGTCTTGGCTTTTGGATCCTGGTTTATCCCACTAGCCAGAGTTACAGCTCTTTAGACCCATCCCAGTTGTTCCTACCACAAGCCCCTGCAATAGGCTAAAGGAGAACACAGATTTTCAGGAAAGGTGTCTTCACACTGCCCACTTGATATCCAGATAAAAATGGATATCAAGGGGGCACTCTGAGTGATAAGGCCTTGAGAGTCTCATACAGACCTGGATGTTGTATCTCTTTCCCCTTCTCTTCTGTCTGCTGACTGGGATTTGCTGTGCAATGTTGCTTGTAATTTTTCTAGCTTATTTTGTGGTTTGTTTTTTTTCACTCATGGGTAGTTGCCTGGTCACAAGCTCTCTACCCCTTTCACAGATGAAAATCTTCAATATGTTACATTGATCCGTAAGCTATGATACCTCTCAAATGCATGTTGGTTGAGCAAGACTCCTTGCTAAGAAGGGCACAACTCAGTGCAAGTGTTGAGGTTAGAACGAGACTTTTCAAATGTAATTACTACAGAGATAAAAAACCACTGTGTCAGATAAGATTGAAGAACACGTAGTACAAAACCAGCTCATCTACTTAAATAAAATATACCCACTTTGGTGCTTAAGAAGGTATAAATTCCCCTACTCAAATGCAGTTAGTGTTATATAATAGTGTGTTACCCTATTATGGGCTGTGTCACCCTATTAGGGACAAGCCAAGAAAGCAGACACAGCTGTCCTGGTTGATACTTCACCTGGAGGTACCTCACACAATAAGGAAGAGTAAGATAGAGCAGGTAGGATTCCCCCATAATGGTACCCACAGCCCAGGCATGCTCCAGTCAGACTTCAGAGGATTAATCTCAGCACTTGTGTTGGTGTCAGAGATCAATAACTCATGGACTTTTATTTATGATCTCTTTACTGAACAGCTCTGTGGCTCAGCTTGTGTTGATCTGATTTCTGTTTTCTTGTTCCCGTGAACTTCCGTTTAGAAGTGCAGATAGAGAACATGCTCTAGAGAGATGATGTACCATGAAACTCAGGATATTTAGACACTGATTCTAAGCAGAAGTACCCTATTGTTTGTTCCTTTAAAGTTTGTTTATTGCATTGGTTCCATGGGGAACTGATCTACATTGCCTGTAAGCTAGAAAAAATGTGTTGGCATGTGTACAAAAATGATTACAGGTGCATGCAATGTTTTGCAGCCAAATAAATTCCCTGACACAGCTGTAGAGGTGACAGGCATGCCCCAGGATCAAGAATAATTGCTATAGTGGAAGGAAGGAGAAACTTCTTTAGGCAGTGCTGCTGCTGCTACTGCTGCACCTTCTGTGTTTTAAACAATTCAAAAATTCTTTATTCAGGCACAGTGGTAAATATGAGAGAGATCTAAAGATGACTTTTAAAATAAATGCAATATACATCCAAAGGGACTTCTTTACCTGTTTGCTAACCAGCTACAAGTTGTACTTTGGGATTTGACAAACACATCTGCTAGCCGATATCTGTACTCTTAGTATGGCACCCTCGCCATGTTTGGATCTATTCTGACTTAAAAATTGCTTCTGAATTGTATGCTGTAGGGGTTTTGTTGTTAAATTGAGATTGGGTCAGGTAACCTGCAACCTCCTCATTTTTAATTTGATGATACAGACATTCTAATACAGATTCATTAAGTTTTACCAATCTAAGAACAAATCTGCTGGAGCAGTTGACTCCCCTGTAAGTAGTTTTTATGTTGGTTGGTTTTGGCTGGGATAGAGTTAACTTTCTTCACAGTAGCTGGTATGGGGCTATGATTTGGATTTGTGCTGAAAACACTATTGGCAATTGAAGGATGTTTTTGTTCCTGCTGAGCAGGGTTTACACACAGTCAAGGCCTTTTCTGCTCCTCACCCACCCCACTAGCAAGGAGGCTGGGGCTGCACAGGGATTTGGGAAGGGACACAGACAGGACAGTTGACCCCAGATGGCCTAAGTGATATCCACACCACATGATGTCATGCTGAGAATACAAACCTGTGGAAACATGCAGTAAGAGAGCGACATTCAGAGTGATGGCATTTGTCTTCCCAAGTCACTGTTATACATGATGGATTCCTGCTTTGCTGGTGATGGCTGAACACCTGCCTGCCCATGGGAAGTGGTGAATGAGTTCCTTGTTTTGCTTTGTTTTGCTTTGCTCTACCTATTAAACTGTCTTTATCTCAACCCATGAGTTTTCTCTCTTACCTTTCCGATTATCCCCCCCTTCCCATAGGAGCAGGGGTGGCATGAGTAGCTCTGTGGGGCTAAGTTGCCAGCTGGGGTTAAACCAGGACTGTTTGCATATTGTTTGTAGCTGTATGATGAAAAAAGAAGGCAGGCAGTAGTTGCTGAATATGAAATGTGCCCTAAAGCCATCTGGAAAAAGAAAAGACTAGATACTATCCAAACGTATTCGGAGTAACAGACGAGGTTGCTGACAGAGGCTTTACCAATCCTATTCAATGCTTATATAGGATTTGTACTTTGCACAGGCTGCATGATAAACTCTTGACTTTGCAAAGTCAAGAACAGGAACATGTCCTTGGTCTCAAGGTATTCTCTGTTATTAGACGATTTTCAGCTAATTTAATTGAGCAATCTGCAAAGGAATGCTTTAAAAATCATGTTGACGAACAACACATCTATTTACAACATACTTAACAAAGAGAGCAAGCACAGTTCTTTGGAGTGTCAGGGCAAGTGGGATTCTGTACAACCTTCTATGAACCAAGATTATTTACTCATTTATCCAAAAGCACAGGCAAAATCCAGGCTGTGTAAAACAGGCAGAACTGAATTTCCATTTGTCACAGTGTAGAATGGCTTTCATCTCAGGTAGGTGACCATCTACAAGGTTTAGATAAAAGAATTGTTCAGCTATTGTTGCAGTATCCACTGGATGACAATTTGGTTGCTCTGGCAACTTGTTATTTAATGTTTGAATGGTGATATAAATAGCAACACAGCACATCTTAGTTGTCATGCACTATCATGATAAGTGATATAAGAGATGTCACCAAATTCAGTTTTGAGATTCCTACAAAGCACAATATGTTCATACTTGTGTGTGTGACAGGGAGACAAAGGGCTCGAAGTCCCTTTTTTGATAATGCAATCCCAACGTAAAAGCTGTGTAGAAATATTATTCCATTCAGGTTACACTTTCAAATAGCCTCAGAAGGAGTATCTTATGTACAAGGCCAAGAAAAATTTTTTTAAAAAAGGGAGGTGGGAGGGGGGGAAAGAAGAAAAAAAGAAAAGAAAAACTACTTTCCTAAAGTGATGGAAGCTGTTCTATTAGAAGTCACACAAACACTGCTCTCCAAGACAACTTGGCTTCCAAGGAAAAAAAAGTGGTCCAAAAGTTTGATTTAAAAACTCAACTACAAAGGATAAAATAGATAAGTAGTAGAAATGAGAACTTGAGTCTTCATTTGGTTTAGTTTGGTGCAGAGCTGGGTATAAAAGCAAGGAAGAGAAAGAGTAATCATAATAATAAAAGGGTAGGTGCATGCCATAATAAATGATTTCAATGGGGTATCTATGACCTTTTTAATTCTCAGTAAAATTTTTCTTTTCAGACAAATCATCCACCACTGACCTGAAATCTCCAAAGTTCTCTGAGTTTTTGATGAGGGTCCAAAAAGCATTCTCTGAACACATGCCCAGAGACTTCAGTCTAGTACTGGAATTATTAGAGGTTATCATGACAAAATTTGTAGATAGTTAATATCAAGACATTAAAAACCATTATACAAAGTTACAAGAGAACTGTTTAGAGTAAAATACCCTAAAATGCATCCTCTGTGGAAATGGTTTACAAATAATATCCCACTTACTGGGCAGTTAGCACAGCTAGTGCGTGTCTCTACTCTGTAGAATCCATACATTGAAAAGTATTGAGAGGTAAGTGATAAGAGCAGTAAATTACAGATATTTCACAGTGCACCTCTCTGCTTAACTGCTCCTCACTGGTGACCGAGGTGGCTAAGTATTCAATACTGAGATCAGTCTGAACTCCAATAGTGGCCAGCATGTCTTGAAACTACCCAGTTTACCAAGTGTGTCTTGTAAGTGGTGTTGAACTTACCGTAATTAGATTCACACTGTTCTCCAGATCAGTCAGTTTTAAATGTCACTGTTTTAGCTACACAAGCGGCAGTCACATAAATTATGGCAGTGTAACCTTTTATACAGTGATATAATTGCAGTCACCAAAACGACTTGTGGCTACGTTATTGCTTTCCCAGTTGAGTTGCATGCATGGATTTGAGGAGTAAAAAACAAACAGTTCTGAGACAAAAAAAAGTGCTAAAGTTCATGCTTCTCATTTTTTTGGGGTGTTAAATCACAGGCAAATCAGCTTATTGTTTCAGCTGCAAGGGAAGGAACTCTTTGGTTTGCAAACATACTTCTTCCCACTGTATTTTGTGCCTCAAAATGTTCACATTAGTAAAAATAAAGACGATTTTATAGGTGCACTATTTCTTGATGAGTTTTTGTATGCAGCAAATATTTCCTATGAGTTCTTTCGTGTGAATGTGGTGTGAAGGTTAGACAGCAAAAAGGTAATTAATTTAATTAAATCTTCTTTATTTCCTCTTTTAGCTAGAGACAACCTAGAAAGTCAGCACCACGTTTCTAACTATCAGGAAGCAAAGACAAACTTGGTCAGCCAATCGCAGCTCTATATTTACTTTTCCTTCCTCAAGCACAAGAAATCAAATGAAGGAAAACAGAAAATGCAATGAGAAAAGTGGGTAGCTGACTTCTAAGCCTTATCCTGAGAAGGAAAGCAGGAGGGAGAGTGAAATAAGAGGATGCAGGCAGAAATCTGAGCATACTCCAGAAGACACTAAGCCCCGTGCACAATCCGTCCCCTTCGGCAACACAGCAGACTGTCATTCACTCAGTGGGGGCCAGATTCTTGTTTGCATGGAAACCTATTACACTGTTTTAAAAAGGGGCTCCATATAAATAATTTCTAGGTCCCGGTGGTATTTTTTGACAAACTTCAATAGTACTGTACTTGCTATCCACATTCATTCCTAAGAGGATGGGTTGCATTGCTGTTTGAACTTAGACTTCAACGCCTGAATGGCATTTTTTGAAATATACACAAAGTTTGCTTGTTACATCAATTCCTTTTGTTACTTGTTTCACATAGTAACTTGTATATCCATTAGCGGGAAGATATTCCAAGGGAAAATGTTGTAATTGCATGTATTTAAAGGGTACATCATTTACCTTTATTACAACTCTAGTTGCAGCTGCGGTCTCAAAAATTATCCCAGTGTGCACCATGCTGGTGCAATTAGGAGAAACTGGTTCTTTGTCTTTATAATCCTTCTCTGGATGAGAATAAGAACATCGAAAGAGCAGAGAAAGCATTGTACTGTATTATAACTCAGTAAGTCAGCCTGGCCCTGCGACAGTTCCCAGAGAAGTAAATCAGACTTAGAGAATAGTTTGGAAGGGAAACCTAGTTAGAGTGTTTGCAGTAAATAGAAGAGCTGATGAGTGGGTGTTGCAGTCACAAATCCTGTTAAATGCTAATACGATTTATGCACATAACACCCAAACATAATTATCTGAGTTAACCCCTGTGTACCTGCTGTATTTAAAATTAAAATGAAGTTATGCTATTTGCACTTTCAAAACAGTAGATCAATATTACACATGACCATTTAATAATTTAGCTTATTTTTGCTGACTGATACACAATGCCAGACCACGCTTCTTTCATTTGAGCAGTGATTGATGTTCTTCTTGAACCTGATAAATCTTCAATTCAAATGAACTATCTTAATTGCAATTTCACTAAAAAATATGAGTTTTAATGGAGGTATTCTTTAGCCAAGGAATGAAGGCTATGAGACACCAAACACAACCAAGTAAATGAGCATCTTCCAGTCTAGAGCTCTCTTCAGGATCATGGTGTTAATTTGTGCGTCTATGCTAGCTTCATTCTCTGCTCCAGGAGAAACAATATTAATTTTCTGCACCTGTTTGCACCCTTTGTGGTTAACAAATTGGCTTTGCTCTTCCTGAAAAGCATTTAGGGCAGTCCCTGATGTGATCGCTCCCCGACCATTCTTCACACACTGTGTTTTGTAAACACATGTATGAGCCAGTTTCATTTTGGAAAGACGTTGCTGATCTGCTGCAGAGAAAAAACCTGGCTGATTAATTTGTGGACAATCAGGAGACTAGAGAGTGATCCAGCTGCTGCTGTTGACACACTCATCTTGAACAGTCGTCTCCAGGTTTGGTGTAGCAAACCATTCCTACTCCATCATTATTCAATACAATGACTACTTCTCTTAACTGGGGCTAACCCTCCTTACAAACTGCTAGGGACTTCTAAGAAAGACCCTTTAGTGTAAATATGGAAAAAAATATGCTTTAGTTTTTAAAGACTGCTGAATTCTGGAATGTAAATACATCTGCAAACACCCTGGGAGTAGGAATTGTGGCATTGCTTATGCTTTCTATGTAATTCTTACTCCAGAAAGCTGCATCCTTGTAGACTTGTAAGTGATGGCAGGTATAACTCTATTTTGACTAGTAAACTAAAAAATGTATTGACTTAAGAAAGCAGCATTTTTCATTTTGAAAATGTCAAAACAGAGTGTCAACAGTTCTGAAAATAAAAGTCCCTAAGATCTGTTTGTTTGCCCCTTCTGACTGGAAATAAGACTTACAAAAACTCTCTGTGAGGAAGTTTATTGTTTTGTTGAAACAGTATTTTCTGAGAAGAAAAAAAAATCAAAATCTTCTCAGCCATCCTGCTAATTTCTTATTTTTGCTGCTCTAATTTCCACAGGTAAGGAAGCATGTGTTGGTGATTCCTGGAATTACACAAGAATATCTTGATTTGTCATCTTGAATTTGGATCAGATTAAAATTCTATGACCTTCAACAGTCACCATCTTGCTGCGAAGGGATTTATTCCTTTCAGTTTGACTCTTGTGCTCTTAAATTTGATACAGGCTTTTGCTTTGGTGAAAGGATTTCTGTAGTAACTCCTTGTTAAGCAAGTTATATACAGATTTCTAGAGTTTATTATTATACTCACTTAAGTTTGAAAACTCCCACAGTAACTAGAACTTCATTCCACATCTCTGTCTTGATCAAAATACTGAAATTTTATGAGGTGATAGAGACATCACCTCATGTACAGCTTTTACCTGTTACAGGATCCATTAGAGGAAAACTGCTGGATTCCCATTAAAATGGTTAAAGACTGAAGCTTAGCATCTCACAGAGCACCAATTAGAAGAACATAGGGCTTCACACAGGTACAGACTATTTTTCCAAGAAAGACCTAGTCCAACACACCTGACCTTGCCTATCCTCAGCATGGCCATCTCCTGCAGCCGCTGCTGGGGTGCAACATGCCAAAACTCTTCATACAATGGCCTATCGAGAAAATTGTGCAGAGTGCTGCATGCACAACAGCCTGATGTATTGTTTTCACCATGAAATGTAGAGACCTCATCGGTCTCATCTTCAAAATGGTAGCTTCAAGTGCATCATGTTTTCAGCAATATTCAGTCCCTCCCCCAGCTCAGCTGGGTGGTTAGCAACAAAAGTAGTTGATGAAAGCCTGTGAAAGCTACATAAAATAATCTGGAAACCAATTAACAGTTTAATTGGCAAATAAACCTATTCTTTACCCCCAAATGTTTCTGAGGATTGTGCAAGTAATGAGGTGGAAAAGATTAGCATCAAATAAAATTCCAAAAATAGTATGGCAAAAGAATGCAAGACAGTAAAAGGTCAAGCTCAAGGAACATGAAATTCAACATTCAACCTTGACTTGTCTGGCTGTGAGATACGTATGGGTTGAAATCTTTATCTCTGACTAACATACAGCATAAGGTCTGAAATTTTTGTAGTGAGATTGTTCCCATTAACACAAAAAAATTAAAAAACATTAGAAAGAATATCCTTTTTTAATTGCCAATAATAACCCTTGAAGCACACTAGCACAAAATTTTACATGGGCATTAACAGGATCCTGATAAAGATTAGTCCTCCCTAGAAAAAGCAACAGCTATTTTACAGAGGATAGAAGTCATAAAGTTGTAAGATCCTTGCTTCAGGGCATAAACCAACAGCAGACAGAGGAAGTTAAGAACAAACTTCTCCCTATGAGCTTACTATTATTCAATGAGCCATCATAATTTTAGTAATGAATGAATGATTGGAAAATTTATTTATTTTCTTGTGTTACCAAACTAAGAAAAGAAATCACCAGGAATCAATGGCTAATCTTTTGAAGATCTAGGCACTAGTCTCTTGCCTGCCAGGGCTGGAATTAAAACAAATTTGCTCCCTTGCAAGTTATATTAGGCTGTAATAACATGGAATGTGTGAACAACTTCCATTTGTGGTACAGTGACAAACTCATGCAAACAAATACAGTTTTCTACTATTGTGTATCTCTGGTTTTGCACACTTGGTTCAGGTAGAAAAATCACAGCTGGGTGGAGTGACATTTTCTGTAGGGAACAAGCACATTCAGAGCCATTGAGGGGATTCCCATCCAGCTGATCTTAAAGAAAGAGTAAAAATTACATTTTTTTCTCCAGAAATACATATGGATGTTGAATACCAAGCAGTAATATGAGCTACTTTTTCTGTAGGCTCAGAAGGAACTGACTGATAAATCTCATTATTTCCACATTTAGGACAGTTGAGTCTGCAGAAAGACTTAATACGGAAGAAAGCTGGATTATAAAAACTGTGGGATGTGTCTAGACCAAGCCAGAAAAGCAGATTCTTCAGGACTGCAGTCTGCTTCCACTGAGAATAATAATACTGACATCAAGCAAAGAACAAATTCTGAAAATCAAATTAAGAGCTTCTAGCTCTTCTCTCTATCTGATGTTGCTAATACAGAGAGAAACAAAAGAACCAAGATAAGTCCTCAGAAGGTCACAGGGAAAGATCTGATTCTTGATGAGGAGTTCCAAACCACTGTAAGACTCTTAAAAAGGGTTTCAAAACAAATCACTTATCTTTCACTCAGAGATCTACACAGAATCAGAAAAATTAAATCTCCTATTCGAGTATGCTGGAGTTGATTCAAAGGTGCTTCTGATTTTACCTCTGAGGTCCTGTTCTCCACTAAGACAATTTCCAGTGAGGAGTGGCAAAGTAGCTGTGCCTCTTGAGTGTGAGGTGTTGAGAGATACCAGGTACCACTTTCTTTTCAGAGAATTTGGGCTTCTTCTGCTTTCATTCGTCAAAGTGAAAGATTTTCTTCAGACCATGTCCTCTGGATTTTCCACTGTCTATAGCTCTAGTGAAAGAGAAGAAAGATTAGAAGAGAGAACTCAGTTAATTCCATCCAATAACAAAAAGTGAGAGGATGACGAATACCACCAATCTTCTCCAAAGAAGGAGAATGACACGCTGGAGAAGAATACTGAGGAAATATAAAGTGGATGCTGTTTAACCCAGGGCTTCCAGAAGTTATGTCTCTGGTCAGGTTGACTACAAATGCTGAGGTGTTCAGGCAGTAAAACACAGGACAAACCTTTCACAGTCAGTTTCAAAATAATCAGTTATGTGTTGAGTTTTCTTACTATTACAGATGCATAAGAGATCAAATAAAATGGAGAGGTAATTCACAAGGCAGAGCTATCTTTCTCCAAAATGCCCTGCAGCACCATATCCTAGCAAAAAAGATAAGGTCCAAGTTAGTGGGTTATATTAATAGATTACAAACTAAAATACTTCATCAGAAACAACTTGAATCTAGGAAGTTTCAAATAAAAGAGAACCATTCACCCAGAAGGCCGCAAATGAATCCAAGCTCAGCAGTAGGTGCTGTCTCTCACAAGTACAGTCTGTCTTCAGAGTATGAAAAACAAACCATCAGCTCTACAGTTCGAGGGCTGCAGTGCAGGCAGCTGTGTCAGCAGCCTCAGCCTGGAGTCTCTGTTAAAAAGTTTGAAAAATATCGGGCTCACTTGGTCTGACCTTCCAGTCATACAGGTGTAGTGTGGATTCCTGCAGGACTATCATGGAATTGGTCCAAACTCACCTTCTTAGTTATGCAGCTCTTACTTGGAGCTCCATCAGTCTTCCAGGGCTAATCCAGATGTCATGACTGAGATGGAAATTTCTGTGTTTGTCTTCCCAGACTTAAATTACATTCTTTACAATTTTTTTTACAAAACCCCTTATTGAAGTTACTTGGTTCTTTCTTCCCAGTAGAAAAATTGAAATGACAGTTTTATTCTTTTAGTTCTTTTAAGCCCTCAGAAAGAGAACAGTTTTCCTATCTAGAGGTTCCTATAAGACACTGGAAAACTTTTATTCCTCCATCACCTCTGGGTTTCTTTTTGTTCTCCTTAATTTTGTTTTGTTTTTGTCGTCCTCTTCCTTCCTTCCTTCCTTCCTTCCTTCCTTCCTTCCTTCCTTCCTTCCTTCCATCCCTCTCACATAAATGGCTGAGNATTTCTTTTTTTCTTTCTTTCTGTCTTCCTTACTTTTGTTTTGTTTTTCTCCCTCTCTTCCTTCCTTCCTTCCTTCCTTCCTTCCTTCCTTCCTTCCCTCTCACATAAATGGCTGAGACAAAGGCTTGTTGGTTTCCTCTGACTTCTCTTTCTTTTCATGCATGTCAGTGAAGATAAATGTTTCCATGGCACAAAAATTAAATTTTCAAAACATTTTTTTATATATTTGAAACAAACTGAGGTGTTTAGGACATCTACCCTCTGCAGCAGCAACTGGAAGCCACATGAGATACGATAAAGTGTCTAAAATGGAATAAGATATTTAAGTCTGGGCAACTGAATCCTGAACCAGATCATCTTGCTGCAAATTCAGAGATTGTTCTGACAAAAACACATGCCATAATCTTCTCAGTTCAACCACCTGCAGCAAAAGGCTGTCATCAGACCTGAGCCCTCTGGTGTTTTATTGGTAAATGCTGACATATTTCAATATCTATGCTTGTGTTACTGGAATAAAGCTGTTTTTGGCCTTTGTCACTTTTAGTTCACAGCAGTGATCAAAACAGCACTCTGTAAATTCTATGGAGCTTTTCCTGCTACAGGCAATAAGAGATTTGCCACTAACTTCAGAAGAACCATTTATGAGTGCCACGTTTAATTAACACGTAATTCAGTGTCTAATAGGATTGATGTGTATCTGAATTAAAACTGCAAATAAAATGGTGCTAAGGGATAGAAGCAGAGAACAGACTTTAAATCTCATTTCAGGACTTCAGCGCAAATGGCAGAAAATACCATGGGCTTCACAGACAGGGAAGGACTTGGCATGAGATAAAAGGCTTAAACCAGGATTCATCCAACTTCCAGTGTTGCTCAAAGGATGAAACCATCTGAGATTTATATATTCTTTGTTTGACTTGCCCACACAAGGCTTTGAATGCCACTGAAATTTGATTTTTAGAGAACATCAGAAGGACTGACACAAAATGTTGTTGGATGAACAGTCTCCAGGAGGCTCCTGGCCAGTCCACCAAGCTTCTGAGCAGTCAGACACTTTGGGATTGAGAGTGGTTCTCTTCCAGATTCACATAATCTCATTTGGAGCTTTCCCTCTGTTAGAATGCAGTGTGAGACAGACTTTCAAGCCCTTTTTTCTGGTGCAAATCCTCCCATGAATATTGACTCAGGGTTTTGAAGAACTGCTGAAAAAATGACAAGTGAATGAGCATTCATTTCCCTGCCTGTCTGCTCAAGTGAGCTTGGTGAGGCTAGGAGGAGAAAAAAAAGAAAACAAAACTAAAAAAACCCTAAACCAGAAACACTATACTGCTGTTCAAATTAGGAAGATCAGGTCAACAGGAAGACAGGCGATTTCTGACACCTTAAGAAATCTCACTGTTCTTGCTGTCACTGTAACTCTGCTGTCTAGGCAAAAGCAGGTGGCTGCTGTACCCTGTAACACATCTGTCCCTCGTGCCCAAATGTCAGGGTAGGATAATGCCACACTCCCATTTCTTAAGAATTGAACATTGACGTGATAACCCTCCCTTCTTCTGTTCCCTGTGTTTGGGGAGAAGAAGCTGCATTCAGCCTGCCCATTGCCCCTGCAGAGGTGTCGTAGGTGTCACAGCCAGCCAGGAGCCTCGCTCTGCTGGGACAAGCAGCTGTTTCTGCCTTTTTGAGGGGGCTGAGAACAGCTGAGAATAGCTGAGAGCCACATTGCCTCTTGCAGAGGTGATATCCTCAGTTTGCCAGCTGTGCCCCAGGGGGTGAGAGAGAAGGAACTCCCTGTCACAGGACCATGACACCAACCTGCAGCCGGAGCTCCCAGGTGGGACACAAGGAAGCAAAGGGCTCCAGCAGCTCAGCCTCAGTGTCTGGCCTGTATTTAGGGATAAACTGCTTCAAAGCTCCAATTCACATTCCCACTGTCTTTCCCTTCTGCCAGTTTTGTCTCTGCTTGAGTCTTTTCTGTTGATGTTGGTTTAGGATTTTACCCTCTCTTGAGCAAGTGTTAACCTTTATCTGGAAAACTGCAGAATTCACAGCCCTGGGAATTGAAATTTTCAATACACTCACAGGCCAAGCAATAAGAGCTTCATGTGTGTCACAGGGCAATGTTGTGTGGAGCATCTAAATTGGCTATACTGTCTCATTGATTCCCTGATTACTCAGCATGGGGTGTCTTGGTTATCAGTTACAAGGAGGCAGAGAGGTTTTAATATCTGATGCTTAGACTGGGCAAGAGCAAGAATTGTTATGTGTCTTATGAAGAGGTTACTAACTACTGACAACTTTAGGAGCAGGCAGCTTTGATTCACACTCACATACTCCTCTTCCTTTCCTCCCTCTGTCCCTCCTCTCACTTTCTTTCCCTCTAACTTGATTTCTGTTTTTTTGGGTTGTTGTTGGTTTTGTTTTTTTTTTTCTTTATTTTTTTTGTTTGTTTGGTTTTGGTTTTGTTTGTTTGTTTCGTTTTTGTTTTTGTTTTTTAAAACTAAAGAGATAAAAGCATTTCTCAAATTCTCCCTCTTGTAGGAAATATCCTGAGAGCACAGATTTTGAGTATCTCACTCATAGTACTGGCAAGAGATCAATTTTCCAAGTATAGTACACAGTTTGTTATTTTGGATTAAGGTGGTTAGTACAGGTTGTATATAATTATTCTTGTTTAGAAAATTTATCTAATAATAGGCACAGAAGAGTAGCAAAGATTAATTAGGGAGGCAAAGGAAAGTCCAGCAGGAACGTTGTCTGAAGCAACAGTATTTGTTTTATGTGAGATGCAAATTCTGGAAAAGAATTTTCTGCTCTTCATCATAAGAAGGAAATAAGTATCAGGGAGTGAAATGGAGAAGAACTGGTAAGGGTTTAAGAGTAGTGTTAGTGGCACGACTAATCAAGGAGAGACAAGAAACTGAATAAGAGTCACACTTTCTACAGGGTCACAAAATGATGGAAATAGAACTGTCATTACAGATGCTAATTAACAGGGCTCAGTATCTCTCAGCTCTGGAGTTAAAAACAGTGGGAAGTCTATGCAACAAGCAGCATGAATTTCACACACCCTGCCTTTTCCTGAAGGAATTCCTCCTGGCTGCCAGTGCCATAACATTATCACAGGCTGCTGTTACTGTTATTTTTGAGAAAATATGTTTCCATATAAGAAGCATGTTATGGACTTTTCAAACTACCAAGCATATGTATGTAAATCCCTAGTAAGTTTACATGTTTTCTGTGTCCATCTGGACATGACATTAATAAGGTCAGAACTTAATTATTGCATTCATCTTCTGGTAGCATATCTCAAAAGATGAGGATCCTAAAGACAACTCTCCTCTTTAACTCCGTGTTAAAGAGTAATTATAAAAGTCTTTCAGCCAGGAAATCCAGGTTCTTGTACTTGGGAATTTGTTGAGTGAAGGAACTCTCCGTGGCATTCATGCTCCATTTTTAATAACCACTGAACAGGAGGAAGTTCAGAATCTTGTAAGGATGTTAATGTTATACCATTGCTTTTAAGGGATAAATGAGATAATAAGTTTTTCTTACTGTCAGTCTGATACTGATCTCTGGACTTGAATAGCAAGGATTTAAAGGAGTGAGATAATACCAACTGGTATGGAAAACAGATGTTGAACTGACTTTTATATAGTCCTCTGAATAAGTGTATAAATGACAGATTAATGCTGAACAGGTTTATTTCTGCTGGACTGCACAGAGATGAGCTGTTTGATCTGTATTATTTGTAGTATTTATCAATGTTTAGGAATTAAATGCAGTATCATAGCTGATAAATTTGGTGTTGACTGCAAGGTCAGGAAAGCAGGATGAAATAAGATGATATGTAATTGATACAGAGTTATTCAAATCACCTGTTAAAGAGGGTTTATATGAACAAGGATTAGACTAATTTACCCTTCTGAGGTCCGTTTGGAATTAGACATCCAAATCTGACCCCCAAGTTCATTTTGTGATCAGCAGAGAGCAGTGCACACCTCCAAAGAGTGGTTTTTCTCATCCTGAGAGGATGATGATGATGATGATAACCTTTCTCCCCTTGATCAGAAAAGAAACAGCTGTTAACTTGAAAGCACAGCAATTACCAGCATCAAACTGATTAAAACTCTGGGAGGTACTAAAGGACAGGAATGTATGCACTGCTGCTCAATCCACTTACTTGGGAGAAGACTGAGGGATGATTTTGTCCTATGCATGAAGAGAAGTGATGGCTGATGGTTACATACCTGTCTTTTCAGATTGGAATTAAGGCACTTATTTTTAACAGAAAATGCTATTTATTTGTCAAATGCTTTAAGGATAGTTGCTCTAGATCTTGTATAATATTTTGCATATATTAAACAGGACTAGTCTTCGTCAAAATGTGATCATGCAAAAAGGAACAAAGTCAGTGAAACTCATGACCTGCAATTCATAAGTCCAGCCAGATGCTCACAGCACACATTTTTTGCTCTGCCAGTGACTAACAGTACACATTCCTCTCTTTAGGTACCAACAATATAAGGGGAGGCATAGAAGAATGGGAGAGGGGGCAGTATGGAGCATGATCACTGCAGCAAACACACTTGAATTCTTTGTTAGGATTTTATTTCACATCAGGAAACCAGCTGTAGTTTCTGATCAGCTAGGCTAAACTGAGGTTTTTTTAAAATTATTTTTGCATGTACATATTTTCTCCTTTTGTTTCAGAAATACAAAGCTGCTTGCCTATGAACTATGATTTTCTGTTCTGACCATACATACAAAAATCAGGCTTTTAGCCAAAATTAATATAGCATTCCTACATTTTGTCAGAATAATTAATGAGGATATGCAAAATCAATCCAATATGTATCCCTGGGGATGTCCAACCCTATTTATCTCAAGTCCTCTTATTTCACCCCATTGAACCCTCCCTTTTAGTCATGCTCCAAATCTCTCCTTAGTCATAAATTTTGCTTATGAAGTAGTCATGTCCCGTGGGGTACCAACACTGTCAATGTGATCCAAAACAGCTTTTTGCTTACGTCAGATAAAGTTTTCCAATTCCCAGCAAGTCCATCCCCAGAAGGGTCTAGGCATTGATACCAACAGGCAGAGAGGCCCATGGCACCCCCCAGCCTCCCATCAACCAAAAGTGAGTTCACTTTTGGTTTTGCTGCTCTGCTATGATAGTTATGAGCTCCAGATCTGAGCGCTTCTCATTTTCAGACAAACTTGAAGTTTTAACACAATCTTGATTTTCTCAGGGAGGATCTGCTGGAGCTAACTCCAGCTCCTTGCCTGGGAGTTAGAGTACTGTTCCAGCACAGATGAATTTCCCATGATAGGAAAGTAATTTGCTTCAAAAAAGAGCAAAATTACTTCAGCATCTACTAATAATCTCTCTATTAAAAACTCACAAATTAAAATATTTTATTTATTATATTCAGCTATTTGTGATCCAAAACAAACAAACAAACAAACAAACAAAAACAAATAAAAACAAACAAAAAAAGCCAAATAAAATTGATATCATCTACTCCTCAGTTTAGGTAAGGAACAAATTAATTCCTAATTAATATTAAAGTGCTGCTGGTACTTTACATTGGGGATTGTAAAGGTTATTAAAAAGAAGAAATCACTGCAGTTACATACAAATGTATGGCTTCCATTTCAACATCCTGGCTGGGCTAAAGTAAGAGGTCTTCTGAAGGAATTTTGTGTGTAGATAAATCAGATGGCATTATCAGAATTGTTTCAGGGCAGATTTTTCAGATGTTTTAATATTTCCTCTGTTGAGTTCTGCCCATATAATTGCACAGCTGGGCAGAGCTCCAGAAGACATTGCTTGTAATCTCAGTTCAGCCAGTGCCTACCCCATTGCACGCACCACTCTACTTCTCTGAGCTATCTCAGGGCTTTTCAACCTTCAAAATGGAATCATAATGCTGACCATAATGTATTTGAAATGTGCTAATAAAGTTTATTCTAGTCTAAGGTGGAAATGATCAATGAAGGTAGCATTTCTCTCTCCTGACATCCATGTTACACCTGCTACTTGTAGGATGGGTTTCATCTGAGCACATAGGTTATCTGAAGTACTCACCTGCAGTTCCTTTAAAAACAGTGGGGAGAAATAACCAATCCTAAATCATAGCTCATCTGATTTGGATTAGTTATTTACTTTCAGATATGCTTTGCAAAGAAAAAGAGACTCCTACAATATAGACCTCTAAAGCTGGAAGATGCCAACACTACCCAAAGTGATTAGCAGTCAGAGCCTATGGCTTCCAGAGATTTAGATTCCTTTATCCATTTTATATTAAAGAATTTTATCTGGCTAATTTTGCTTCAACCTCTATACTCAGAAGTCAATGATAAAACACTGGGCCCTTGAAACACTCTCATGTCATGTCATTTAAACAATTGAAAAGTTGATTTTCTCCCTTTGGCTGAGAAATAATTAAAGAACAAAGTTTCATGAATTCTCATTTGCAAATTGTAATTGCTTCAGGAATAGAAACACTTAACACACATTTCTGGCATACACATTTTTTTTAAAAAGAAGAGGAAAAAAATCCCAACTAAAGAAAAACCACTACCTACTCCCAAAATCCATTAACAACACTCAGACCTTATAGTAATAAATCAAAAGGTTGTATAGCCTAATTTATTTAGACTCTGATGCCCAACTAAAACTGTGTAAAAATATGCCAGTAAAAATACAACTTTGAATCATAACGTAGTTGAAATGCATGCATATTATACAAGTTCTAATAAGATTTACTGACTGTAATTGCCATGCAGTTTTTAAGCCTCCAAGAACTATGTGAAGCATAAGGATTTACTAACTGTGCTGAATTTTCAATATGTATGAGAGCTACGGCTGTACAAAACACAAAATCATAGAATGTTTTGATTTAGAAATAACCTGAAATTTCATCTTGTTCCAACCCCCTGCCATGTGCCAACCTTCCACTAGACCAGGTTGCTGCAAGTCCCGTTCAACCCGGCCTTGAACACTTCCAAGGATGGAGCATCTACAATTTCTCTGGGCAACTCGTTCCAGTGCGTCATTGCTCTCAGATTAAAGAATTTCCTCCTAATATTCAATCTAAACCTACCCTCTGTCACTTTAAAACCATTTCCCATTGTTCTGTCACCACATGCCCTTGTAAAAAGTCTCTCTCCATCTCTCTTGTGGGGCCCCTTCAAATACTGAAAGGCTGCAATGTCACCCTGGAGCCTTCTCTCATCCAGGCTGAACAATCCCAGTCTCTCAGCCTGTGTTCCATCCACCTGAGCATCTTCCTGGCCCCTCTCCGGACTCACTCCAGCAAAACATGGCAGTGCCCCTTCATCTAAGATCTTCCTTGGTGTCAAACCAGAAACCAGAGCCTTCCTTTTTCTCTTAAATTCCTATGAAGCCCAAACCTCAAGGCAAAACTCAAGGTCAAAGACAGGGTTCCATCTTCTCCTTGTCAAAACCTACAGTTTACCCCCAGAGTTCAGAACTTCAGGGTAGAATTAGCACATCAGAAAACTGTTTAGTCTCACGTGTAAAAGGTGAGGGGATTAACCTCATCTTGCTGGAGTGATTTGGAAGCTGCATGTTTAATATGACCATACTATTTAAGCTCTTTTGTAGTCAAAGAAAAGAGAGGAATTTCTGAAAAGGCAACTCATCCCATGGTAATGAGATTTCTGCACCTATGTTTCTAAGATAAGCAGGACAAATCATGCTTTGGAGATGCCTGTCTTTCTTGATTGATTAAAAAGAAAGTCTAGACAATTAGTTTAGGTTTATCAGCTTTTAAATGTCTCTAGTTAGATGAAACAAAGGATATCCTAAGGCTGAAGTCTAATGTAGTGTGTGCTCCAAAACTGTGCTTACAGCAGGTGCTTAACTTTTGCTTACAGGGGAAAAGAAACTTCACCTTTTATCTGAATTGCACACAAAAGTACGAGCAAAGAGCTAGGATTTTCTTTTGTGAGGACTGTTATCACACTTGGCAAAATGAAAGCTTTGTAATGAGGTTTTGTTTTTCCCTCATAAAAATTTCATTGAATTTCTACTTAAATAATCCACAAGGAAGAGATTATTAAGATAAAGCATTTTCATTTATTAGTACTCTCAATATCATGAGAAGCAAAGACTTCAATTTGTTTCCTTTATTACATATTTTTAGCTATATGTGCTAAACTGTGCTATATTTTAAAGTTAACTTTGAGTGCAGCCCTTTCTCTTTTATCAACAGGATTTTTTAGGTGGATCAGGTAGTACCACCTTTAAATGTAGGTTCATGGGCAATGATGGCAGTTTAAAGTTTGATTTATATTGCCAAATATAAATGTGGAAATGTCAATATATGGAATAAGAGAAAATTCTTTGTTTTGACCAGTGTGGAAATTAGGTTAATGTATGTTTTAATGAAAGTTAATACATGGGTTAGATGAGAAGACTGTTTCCTGAAAAGTTTGCAAATTAAAGATGCAAAGGGAAGATACTCCCATTCTCTCTGAACAGAAGACTAGTGAGTAAATTGTAGATAAAGCAGCATAAATAATTTCATCCACTTCAATTTCACATGGTCAATATTTACAAATACATATAAACCTACATTAACTTAACCTTCAGGATATTTTTTTTCAGGCACAGAGGGAAAAGGAAATATATTCAAACTGAAAAAAGTATTTGAAATCATGTACTCTCTTTAGCATGCTCAGGAACAAACCAACCTACGTAGGAAGAATAGTTTGCCTGTGAAACCAGATGTCTTTTACTTGTGATTATCAAGGTAAAATGGAGACTGGCTCAGTTTCTTTGTGGATTTTCATTTAATGGTAGCCACTAGAACACCTGAAAATATTCTTTTAATGTGATAGAAATACCACAGAAGAAACAAAGATGAAATAAAGTCTTCATGCAAGTCTTTATGCAGAAACTCAGATTCTAATAATTTCTGTTGAGTTGATTATGAACCATTTGAATTTCAGTTATATGCCATTTTGAGAGAAAAGTCATGTCTGCCTCAGACACATCATTCTGAATCTCATTATTGCACAACTGTAACAACTGCATATGGAAAGTATTTATCTGAATCAAACAAACTGCTGATAATTTATATCATAGAACTGTAGAAAACAAATTTATTTCTTTTTTCAAAGATGATTCTTTTGCTAAATTTCCTGTGATTTAACCTGTGAATTTTCCATTAAATAAACTTGAAAATGTTTCTTCATTCACTTTTTTTTTCTCTCTCATTTTTGTATATTTTTGTATACTCTCCTTAATATACATCTGAGAAAAGAGGATTGATATAATAGTCTAGATTACCTCGAATAAATATGGTCTTCTTTATATTTTATTTCATTTTGATCCTACCATATATGTGAATAAAATAAAAAAGAAAAAACACCCCTACCCTGGTGTAGATTTTCCCCCATGTGACCATATCACAGACTGGGAAGCATGTGGCAGCATTTCTAATATCATAAACAGAACCATAACTGTTTAGTCAGAGACATTTTGAATTACTACATTTCCTCCTTCGGGTCTTTGGATTCAATTCAAAACTTAAGTCAATAGATGTTGCATCATAAAATCTGTGGCTTTTATCCATCAGTTTAATTCAGAATTTTGCTTTTAACCATTCATGGAATAACAATACTTTTTGATAAATGTAAAATAACTGTTGGTTAAGAAAATGGCACTTGATTAAACAGTATTTTCTTTGAATAACTGTAATTATCCAATTAATAGGTATTCAAAATCAAAATGAATGCAATTGAAGAAAAGCTCAGAAAACGAATACCTTGAATGCATCCTCTAATCACTTTAATAACTGAAGCTCACAGCATTTTTCCAAGTTTGGTAAGAAAATTACTCGGTTATTGTTCTTAAATTAATAAGATTTTTGCTATTATGTGCATTTTCACATCACTGGGTCATAAATCTTAGAAAAGAAGCATTCTGAAGTGGAAATATAGAGACAGTAAAGAGGGCAGGAATGTCATCTATCTGCAAGGCCTTTGACACAGCCTCCCCAAAACATTCATTTCTAAATTGGAGAGACATATTTGATGGATAGCCTGTTCTGGGGATGAGGAATTGGCTGGATGGCTGTGCCCAGAAAGAAGTGGGCACCAACTTGATCAGGGGTCCATATTTCACCCAGCAAGTTCTATCATAATAGAATCACAGAGCAGCTGGGGTTGGACGGGACCTGAAAGTTCAGGCACAGACCTGTTGAAGCGACTCCAGAGCAGGATGATGAAGATGATCATAGGGATAGAGCACCTCTCTTAGGAGGAAATGTTGAGAGAATTAAGGATGTTCAACCTGGAGAAGAGAAGGCTCTGAGGAATTTTATCACAGCTTTTCAATAGTTAATTAAGAAACATCAGGACAGGACCTGTTGTGATTGAATGAGGGACAACGATTTTAAACTAAAGGAGGGTTTTAGTTTAGATTAGATATAGGGAAGAATTCTTTCACAAAGAAGGTGGTGAAACACTGGAACAGGTATTCCCAGGGAGGTGACGGATGTCCTATCCCTGGGAACAGGGATCTAGGAGGCCTGGTCTAGCTGAAGATGCTCCTGCTCATGGCAGAGGAGTCGGGCTACATGACTTTTAAAGGTCCCTTCCAACCCAAACTGTCCTGTCATTCTATGACAAAGGGAAAAAGATGTCATTAGTTTTAAGGTTTCAGATATGGGTTCTGTGTATCTATAGTATACAGGTCATGAATTTAGATACAAGATTTGCATTCAAACCTTCAGATAGTGAGAAACTGTTTTGCTAAAGTGCAGAAATCGCTGCACCTATCTTGTATATATCCCTCTTTTTCTAATAATCCTGAAGTAAGTTTCTTCCCATCACTGGGAAGAACAACAAAAATAGCAAGACTTACAACTTGTGTAAGTCCACATAAAAACTATTTTTGTATCTGATTATGTCTTGTACATGGCTTGGTACACCCTTGACTGCCACTGATTTCAGTGGGAGCTGAAGTTTCTCAGCACCCTGTAGGGCAGGGCTCCTGTCTTGAAAGGCTGAGCAGTGCAGAAACTGCAATGTTCACAGCATATGCTCTTCATGGACCACATGCCAGCAACTCCAGGATTTTCACAGTATTCCTTTGAGGCATTTAGCTTCCACATCACGTAGCTGTGCTGAAGGTCAGAACAGGGGATATAGCTTCAATTTTCTCTCATTGGGAGCTTCCAAACCAATGCTCTCTGTGGATTTGTGTCCCTAATCTCCCCAGGCTGAGGATACTTGACCGAGTTTGAATCCCTCCCCAAGCTCTCTCTTGGAGTTCAGCCTAGGCATTCACTGAACAACCTGCCCCAGGCTGCTCACCTGACTACAAGAGACAACAAGGGCTACCAATCTAGTTGGGGTCAGGGAAGGAAGGAAAACTTGGGCTAAATCTTCCTTCTGTGGACATAAAAGTGGTTTTGTTACTTCCAGAGTAAGCCTACATGGTGCTTTATTCAACAATTATGTTTCAACCAGTAAAAATACAGCTTAATGAGGTTTATGCACTTTTGTTGAAGCTCTCATGAAATTACTTCTATGGGTTTTTTTGTGTTTTTTTCGTTCACTCTTCTTTGTTTTTTCATTTTCTTTTCCTTTTGTCCTGTTACAGCCCTTCTTAAAAACTAATGACCCAGGCTTTCTCCTCCTGAGCAATAAATGAAAGGGAACAGATAAGAAAATCTCTGTGTCTCCCTCAGAGCCCATGCATCCTGAAGATATCTCCCAGTGGCTGTCATTAGCCCTAATGGAATGCAGCTGAGCCCCAGCACAGCCACACTGGTCTTCACCAAGCAGGTATTTGTGCCTGAAAGAGGATGTATTTGCAAATATTCCTTCTGGGTTACAAGTGTAAGATATTTAACCATGAAGCCTAACTTTGCTGCCATAGACATAAGCTAAGACTAAACTTCACTCCAGAAGGAAAACTTATCACTGCATGAGGAATTTCTTCTTTCCCTTAAAAAACACATGCATAACGTGCAAGCCTGATGGATGGATTTATTTATGTCTGGCATCTCATATATAAACTAATTATCAAGGAAATGATTATCCATGGAAAAGATACAAAGATAGCTCGAGGATGAAGCACACTCCATCCTTAAAAAGGCACTTAGCATAGGTGGGATGATTTATTATCTATGGTGCCTTCCTTTCTCCATTGATGGTATGAAAACTAAGGATGTGATTCATCTCATCTCAATTAAATGTCAAATTACAGGAGAGAGGAACTGTTCCCCTAAATACCTGTTTCTCCAGTGATGACTATAAAAGAAAAGAAGAATTATGTTCTCAAGGATGGATATTAACTTTTAGTTAGATGAACCCCACTCTATTTATCTAAATATATGATTCTTGGCTTTCTTGAGCAGGGCAGGAGTTGAACTCGATGATACTGGTGGGTCCTTTCCCACTCAGAATGTTCTATGCTCCTATGAAACTTTATAGGACCAAAGTTATGTAAGATCAATTCATTTGGGATTATTGCACACCAAGAATGCATTAAATTCCAGTTGTTCCAAGGTTTCTTCACCTTGTTTCTAGACTATTGTTGGTCTTTTTATGCACATTACATATCATATTAGCTCCTTCTTCCTTACTTGGTTTTGGTTACAATCCCTACGCAAATGAAAGTAGAGACCTTGGTATAGTAAAATGTGATGGTGCAGCTCTGAAGACTTGTTGCTATTGAGAACATAATCATATTTGTACACTCACACTGGATGAGCCCAGAAATCCTGCCTGGAGCCATGGCCAAGAGAAGATCTCTTCCAGAAGAGCATAAGAACCTCCAAACAACTTTGTCACCTGCTACAGTCCCCACAGTCAAATAGTTGTAGGCACTTTAGGCACTTTAAGAATTGGGTTTTATTTCCAAATAAATTTCAGGCCATGCTGGAGGTCAAGGTTTAACTTTGAGCTGTATCTCCATTAAATAGCAATTTTCTCTGACTGAGGTGTGAATAGATATGTGTTCCTTTTCCATGAGAGCTGGAAAGTGGCTGAATGCACAGGTTTCACTCTGGGCTCTCTGAGTGCCAGACAGGAGCCTATGACACAGAAAACAGCAATGCCTCATCTGTGCTAACCTGATGGGTTGGGTATCTGAATTTGATCGTGTCAGCATGCCAGAGGATCAGAACGACCTAAACTTTGTGCAATATTTTATCTCCAGCACATAGTGCTTTAAAGCTCAGAAAGTCATTAAACTCCAAGCTGACACAGGGAATGCCTAGTGGGATTAACCTTCAAAAACTAATTACCAAGGAGATCAACAGAAGGCAGCCTGCATAACCACTGTTGTGACAGGCTACCGGAGGAGTGAGCGGTGTCAGAAAATGTTGAATAAAAAAATCTTATTCACTGAAGATCCTTTTTTTTATGTAGGTAGAGTTTTCCAAATGATTATCAATGATAGATCAATTGAAATCAGGTTTCTAATTACAGTTAGGGGTCTGGGAACAATTGCTGTGATGATTATTTTTATTTCCGCCTTCTTTCTGTAGTTTATAGGAAAGGTTTTGAATGAAGTATTACACTAGCAACTAGGAAGGATCAGCTCCCATATTAAAGAAAAAGGATGGGCCTACCACACCTCATTTAGACACCCACTGAGCAAATCACCCTGAAATTTCAGTGATGATTAATGAAGAGATAAAGACATGATGAGTTTCTGATTTTTCTGAATCATCTAAGGCCAATAGCACCTTCAAAATGCATGCCTTTTTTCCCCCTACTTTATCTCTCTTGAATATTAAAGAGCCTGTGATGGCTGCTGGGAATATACAGCATGGGTTTTAAATGTAGTCAGATGAATTCCAACTGCAGACCAAACACACAGCACAAATAAATGCTGAGCTTACAGAAGGGGAAGTACTCCACCAGCTGCCAACCCCAAACCCTTATGGAATAATGTTACCTGGAAATCTGTTAACTTCTCCTCAGATTTCATGTCCCTTGGATGAACCTGATCTCAGGTGGCGTGACAAAAAGCCAGGCAGCAGATTACACACATACATAGACATGTAGGTTGTTTATGTGTGTGTACACCTATGTATAATGGGACAGCATTAAAGAGTATTAAAGATATCATATTACACATTATTTTATATATAATAATACATTTTTGTATTTATTGTATATATGTGTGTGTGTATGTGTATATATATATATGTGTGTATAGATATATATATACACAGAGAGAGAGAGAGAGAGAGAGAGCTATGTTATATCACCACTAACTTACTCCAGTTTCTGGACACAAAACTTTTAGTCTTATACAAGTCAAAAAAAAAAAAAAAGAAAAATCCTAAAGAAACAAAGAAGACCATTTTCCCCAATTTTCTGCAAATGCTGTTAGGTTAACAACCTCTCTTGAATACCAAGGATACTAAAGCTTGAGCAAAACATTGGAAAGCAGAAATTCCAAAGTTCATACCAGCAAAAGTAAAGAATTCCGGTAAGTTCAGAACTCTGCACAGTCTTGCAAGCTAGACACGTTTCCAAAAGCTACCATCTAGTTGATGCTGTGATCAGAATTCTGGGAACACATGTTAGTTATATAAATATTTTTAAATCAATCTGATGATAGCACTGGTTCAGACCATGCCCTGACTTTAAGAGATCCTCAGGGAGAACTCAAAACAAATTAGTGCATTTAATTACCTTTCTGAAGTTCCCAAATAAAATAAATGTCTATTGAATTTTCCCCCTCAGTTTAAGGCTAAAGTCACAAATGCTATTACATTTTAATTGAAGTGAACTCGTTTTTCCATTTGGTGGTTATTCTATCTTGATGGGGTTTTTAAAAATTTTTTAAAATTTTTCTTGCAATTGAATAAAGATGCTAATTGGGGATTAGTTTGTAATAACAGCTGACAGGCCCCGAGAATCCATTCTGCTCTCTAATAGCCTATGGATGCAGAACAATCCATAAGGCAGCATGGGGGAACCCCATTCTCAACTAGAGACTGCACAATGCAATGATCTTGCTCGGGTGAAAGATACTTCTGCCTTAGAACCTGCACTCTACTGCCTTTCAGATGCTTCTTGTTTGCTTTGGCCCAGGCAGAATAAAGGGAATTTAGATTATACACGATATATTTATTATTTCGTCTGGAGATGAATCAGCTTTGGAACAGGAGCACAGGAATTGATTGAACACTGGGAGCCTTCAAAATGTTAATAAGGACATTGCACAATATCTGGATAAGAGCAAAGGGATTTGTCTCTTTGAGGTTATTTAGCTTGACATTTCTAACATTAGAAAGATGATGTTCAGCAGTGTCAGTTTATTCGTTTGCAAAAAAAAACCCTTAGATAATTCAATATTGGGTAAAGACTGTGAAAGGGAATCTTACATCCTGCCACAATGTGAAGTTACAAAAATTTAAACCACTGACGATCAGGCAAGTCAGAATGGAGATGATCAGGTAACTCTTCCAACCCTAAAACAGCAAAGATCTCCATGCATTATATTAATTCATTATTTTGTTTGGTATCGTATTAAAGGGACACAAGTTAATGTCCAGGTCTAGATAAAAATAAGAATTTGATTTGTTGATGTTTACTAACATGGTCCAGCTGGAGGAAAAGGCATAATTGCAGAAAATCTTTGACTTAAATTACATTATCTTTATACCATAACCATTCCTGAAGAGATGAAGCAGTGTAGTATCTCCAGGAAGTCTTACAGAATATATTAATTTTGGTTAAATTTTTTTAAAAAAACCCAAAACACCATTAAACAGAATGATATTTATAGTTTGAGCTCACTGACAGACTAGTGCATTGTAAGTTTACCTATGAATCAAAAACATAAACTCTCTGCTTGCCAGCTGCCTGCTTGTGGGGGGTTATCTTCACCCTTATGAAAATGTTGTTGCCTCAGTGCGACAAAGGTCTTTGAAGTTTAACTGAGCACAGATGTTTTCCTTAGGCTTTAATTGAAAGCAGTGACACCCAAACTCTCTCTACAGTGTGACCCATGCTTTAAAAGAGATTTCTTCAAATAGGATAGGACTGAATTCAAAAATTGTTCTCTTTCCAAAACTCTAGCCCTTAAAGGCTTAAAAAGAAGGAAATTATTACACATAATATAATTACACATTATTATAAGACATAAGTATGTATCAGATAATATATCAAGAGGAAGAAATCAAGAAATACATAAGAAATATTTCATTCTTTAATCTTTTTCTTATTCTGAGCATTTGAACAAGATCTCTTTCAGCAACAATGAAACCGAGTTAATTTGGATTTTATTAAGTTTTTAATGTGGAATATTTTTATGCTGACTTTTAAGCAAGATGTTGTGTCCATGGTATAATGCAATGAGTTAAAGAAATTCTTAACCCTGGAAAATTGGAAGACAGTATATTTGGCAAGAATTCTCCTTTTTTTTTTTTTTTTTAATTAAAGTGGTTTGTCAAAATCATGGTTGATAACCATGAGAAAGGCAATGAACTAGGCTAAAATACTTGTATGTACAAGCAAGACAGACCGCTATTCTCAAATTGTCCCACTGATTTCAAGCTTCACTGGGACCACATTTGAAACACAGTACAGAGACAGTCTGATACAGTTTAAGGAAAATAAATACGCTGAGGAAATGTTGAAACTGATTCTGTAAGAAAGGAGTGAGTGGCATAATCCAGTCTTAGCTGTATGCTATAGCAGTAACTTTCAAAAAAGACCTAAAGGTACCTATTTTCTGCCCTCAGAGAATGCCATTGCAGTAAGCAATAACTATGAATCAAAAAGAGGACATGTGTGCTTTCCTGTGGACTAAATAATCTCCTCTCATGGTTTGGGAACTTGTGAGAGGCACTAGGATCAGATATTGGCAGGAAGTCCAGCTGGAAAGGACCTTCCATATCTCCCAGCACAGCACAGCCTCTGCCTTCTGGTGGTACCAGCTGCACCCTCACCACTGATTTCATGCTCCTGTCTGATCTGGGTCCACAAACCCCTAAAGATGGAGATAGCTCAGCTTCTCAGGCAATCTCTTTTGATGTTTAACTGCCTGTTCTTATCCCAGCTAAGCCATTCTTGATGAGACCAGAAACACAAGCCTGGGTAACACAGAAGTGCACAAGTGCCTGGAAGCTTCTGCAATGCTCACAGGTCCTGGTGCAGCGAAGAAGATGTTCCCAATGTCTGTTGTTGGTCCTGCTCTGAGCCTCAGTGACTGCTGGGGGGCTGGGGGGAGGCTGGTGAGTCATTCCAGTCACCTACAATCCAGCAGAGCTGTGAGTTTATTTCTGCACACAGTCAACAGATGGAAGAATTCACAAAAGCTAAATTTGGCAGGCATTACTGGAAGTCTCAATACAGCCCTCAGTCAATTAGGTAACCCAGCCTTACGAACAGAAGTGACTAAGGGCCATTAGCTTATGAGAAACAAAGAAAGTCAACTTCTTAACCCCAGAGGCACAACAGCTCTATACAGGTTTCAAAATTGGTTTGTCTGAAATAAGTAATCAAGAAAAGCAAGAAGTGATTTACTGAGGAGTTTAAAATAGAATGGGTTGGCCAACAACAATAGCTCTCCAGAGCACCTTGTGCCCACATTGTACCTAAAACAAGCTTTGCATAATAGAGGAGAGTTCACCTCCACATGATTACACTTATAGGGTCCCTGGAGGGAAAAGAACAAGCAAAGAGAACAGGTTTTTCATCATAATTTATTTTTAGGGGTCTGTTTAAAATGGTGGAATACTGCTTACCTCCATTTTAAACACTTTGAGGTACAGACCTATACAGAATACACTATTTAACTCTTTGGGATGGTTACCGATTAAGGTCTTTCCATTTAGTGACTTGCTTAATTTCAAAACCCTTTATATTTTCCCATTATCATGCTAACTGCAATTTTTTTTTTTAACTTCACCTAAATAAAGTAACAAAAAAGCCATAAATTCAAATATATTTAAAACAGAAAAGAATTTTACAAGTAAATCTGAAAAGTGTGATGTTGATTCCTCTATTTAAATGGTAAATTGAAAATTAATACTTATACAGACTAAATCAACTCATCAAATTATGGAATAAAAGGTAATTAAGTGGACCTGTTCAATGAGAGTTAGAGTTAAATAAAGTGACCCTTCATCCTGCAAGGTGAATCTTGACTTGTGTGATCAGTTTCTCTGCTTTATTTGGGGAAAGGACTTGTGACATCACACCCAGAAATTACTGCCTGATCCTGGAACTTGGACTGAATCTGTGTATCTCTGCAGCTCTATGATAGATCTAGAAATGCATATGTAAGCATCTCTTGAATCAGGCAGAATCCAAAATTAAAGTCATATATTCTATTCAGTGTCTCTGGTTCTTTGAATATGATATTACTTGCCTCTGGCATGAACAATGACACATTGAATTTCAACGTGGAAATTCTATTCTTTTGCATTTTCTGTTGTTTTCTCATTCTATTTTTGCTTCAGATATATCAGCTGTACAAAAAAAAATTACTGGATGCACTCTCTGGGCTGGGTGCTGTACTTTTAGAGACCATTACCTTGTTATGAGGAGCTTGGAAACGTGTATTGCATTCCAGTTGGAGTCACTGACCCCACTGAGATCTGTGTGTGATTGCACAGTAAAAATCCATCTGGGTTTCACACAGGTAAAGTCAGCTGATCTGGGGGTAAGGAATAGGAAGGAATCCTGCAAGGTTTCAATCTGCTGCTCCTGCTATCTTGAAGAATCCATACTGCACTGTCCAGAGGTAAATGCTGATAAGGTTATAATGGCTCCAAAGTTCATTTGGCTCCGGGATTTCTTCCATTTGGACATCCAGCCTAAATTAATCCTCTATGAGCCCTCAGAAAGAGGAAAAGCACACGTAAGTGATTTTTATTTTACCTCTCTTTATCTCTCAGCTTAGGGCAACATAAAGCATTTCTCTCCTGAGGCCTTGTGGAGCCCTTAGACCAAACCATAGCATTATCATCCAGCGAATTTCCAATGGTTCAATGGTTAAAACCAGGTACCATTATTACCCAAGACAGGAACACTATTCAGTGCCCTCATAAAGATGTAACAGAATATTCAGACTGTACAAAATCTTTGGATTAATATTTAAAATGATACTTTATAATCTCTCCTTGTGGAGAACAGGAAACCGGAGAAAACACAATGCAAATAGGGAAAAGAGGTCAATCATCTTCTCTATGTCAATCATACAATCCACATCCAGTGCATGAATTTTTCCTTCCACTTCCCTGAAATAAAACAATCAATTATCCTGTAAAAGAATTATGTATTTAAAATGAGCCTCCTATCAAGTTTTTTTTTTTTTTCTTTCAAGGAAGACAATTTTGCTGAAGGTTTATTTACTGGTATTCACCCACCTGAGTTCAAATATCTGTCTTGACAAAAGAAGGGAAGATGCAAGTTTCCTTTAATTCATTTCCAGTGCCTCTGCAGACTTCAAGAAGTCTAAGTTCATAGAAATATATAGAAAATGTATAGGAAAATGACCCCTTCTGAGTTTTTCACTTGAACTCTATGATTCTCCATTAGAAAATGCAGCTTGTGAATTCACAGAAAATTAGTGTTAGTGTCTAAATGTTAGTGTTAGATATAAAAACAGCATTCTCCCCATTTTCTTAATTTCCCTGTAAGAAAAAGGAACAATCTATACATGGTGTGTGTGCCTCTTTTATGAATTTATTTTTGTGTGTATTCATAGTAGAAATATAAAGTCATTTTACATTTCTTATCTTTTTTCTAATCATTTTCTATTTTCATTTTTTTCTATTAAAAGTTTGTTGTTTTTTTAAAAATTATTTGCATGAATATGATGGGAATAATGAGGCTTTGAAAGGGAAGTGTTTTCTCCCACTGAAATCTCTTAAAGAAAATTTTAATTTCCAGACAGAGGCTGGACCAAATAACCCCCAGATGTTCCTTCCATCTTGACATTTTATGTGACTCATTGATTTAAGATGTTAAGTAATAGAACACCAAGTTTAACCAAATTGATTTGCTTAAGCCAGTATAAGGAAGATTTACCTGAGCTCAAAGAAAATTAGGTTTTCCTCACATTGGGTTCATATAAGCACCTCTACTTCTGAAGAAGAAAGGGAAGTAAAAAAACAGAGTGCATCCCAGCAGCTCCAGTTTAATTTTTTGCTTCCCTTTTCACTTCTTCTGTGACCTTAAATACCTTCCTTTGTGTTTCAGATTTCTGTAACAAATAGTGAAAATTGTCTCTTTGGCCAGTATTTATGTGAGAGGAAAACCATAAAAGTGTCTTAGATACCACAGTTATGTAAACCATGGATTTTTGCCACAGATAAAAGCCAAGATACGTTGTTCTGTCTCTCTATAAACACATACCTTTACTCCCAATGCTGTAAAATATGACCTGTGGTTGAAAGGTGGAAAGGGACTGCTTCCCAACAGGCCACAAAAAGGCAACAACAGAACTCACAAAGTGTTCTGTGCTGGAGAATATGACATTATTTTCTGCAAATTATGCAGACCTGTGAGACAACAGGTTTGTGGCGGCGGGAGATGCCTCCAACTGGCTCCACTTTGTGCCTAAATTGCACTGAGGTTCTAACCTGGCATGCTGAAATGAACAGCTCTCAAAGAGTACAATATATTTTTGACACAGCTCTGCCTCCCAAAATTTTAAAGGTCAATATGAAAGTCTGAGGCAGACACATTCTAAACACTGAAAAACACCTGACTCAGACTGGGAAGAAATATCTTTGCTCTAAGAAATCAAATCAGCTAAAAAAATTGCATTTCCATGGTTTCTTAGCACCTCTGGTTTGAAGGCACAAGTTACCTGGAAGATTTATTGGTGTGATAAATACAGATCTTTACTACCCAGCCAATAATTTGAAACTTGCAGACTCAACTGGAAGAGAATGTGAAATGTCATAAAATAGCAAGCCAGATAAGGTTCCACGTGTATTCTGAACCACAGATGCAAAATAGCCTTTAAAAAGTTTTGTCAGTCAGTCTATTTCCACCTGAGCTCTTGCTACCTGCATGATGATCTCCCTACATAGGCATAAAATTTTCTGTTCCAAATAAACTTTTCATTTTAAAAAGTGCTGAGACAACAACTCTCCATTGGTAGGAGGTGTTGGTGTTATGTCTCTTTGAAAATTAGGCCACTTATTTTAGGCACATAAATACATTGGCCCAGGCTTCCCTGTGCCACTCTGTCGGTGCAAAGCAGTCACATACCTGTCTTCGGTGGTCAATTAGCATGAGAAGCTGGCTTGAAGTAAAAGCGGCACTCGTGAAATTAACCTGCTATATTTTATTTTTCCGAGGTGCTACAAAATTCTTGCTAGGTGTGCTAGATTTATCGCCTAAATGTCTGGAGTTGGGGAAATGATCCAAAAATCTTAAAGCTTTGGACTGAGATAAGTAGCCTGTCATAACAGATTTAGCAAGTGATCATGCAAACGATAGGAAAAATACTCAGTCTTGTGGCATAGAAAGAATGTCCTATTTACAGAAATGCTGTGTTACTTGTTTTTGGTGGAAATCAGAAGATTCGATGCCTTTGGGGTCTATTAAGCAAAGCCTTTGGGGTCTATTAAGCAAAGTAGAGCTGCATTACCAGCTCTCACTGCTTTACTAATATTGTAAGGATATTTGTTGCTTTGTAGAAGCACCTGGGTTATTTTGTGTACTGCAAAATTTTTCTTTTGCAGGAAAAATACAAACTTCTCACCAGAACTGTCACAGAATGAAACTTGAAACAGTGGCCTAAGTCAAATATAATTGATCCAAAAGATGTGTACCTGTATATCGGACGCACGCATATATATATTTACACACACGCACATACTAATGATATCAGGAGAATCATGAATTATTAAGGTGGGACCATGATTAAGATGTTTGTTTAAACAGGATTGTTTCATTGAATCCAGACTCAAGAGCCACAACTGGCAGATACACCTCCTAGCTTAGACTCTTGAACTTCCCCTTCATTAGGCAGCAAAAACAGGGTGGTTTTTAAATATTTTTTTTCTTTTCTTTTTTTTTTTTTTTTGCAGGGGTAGGAAGAGATTTGTAGGGCGGTGCTATAACTTTTCTCCCTTCTAATGAGTACAAAAGGTTTTTAGAGGCAGTAGATGTGGGGGTGTTCTTATGGAGAACATGTTTCCTGTCGTTCCTCTTGAAAGCAAGACCAAGGCTCAGTAGAAAACTTTGCATCTCATTTGGCCACAATGTAGATATCTGTAGTAGGATCTCTGTTTCACTAGAAATAGACATGAATGAACGAAATGGCATTTAGTGCTTGAGAAGATGTAATATTTTTTGGCCTGAATTACATTAAATCTGGCTACAGAACCTATAATTACAGCTCCTGCTATTACACACTTATAATTATTGAGGGACTTTGCCATATGTCTTTGTAATCTCAGAAATATGAAAACCTTGGCATAAAAAATATAATGTATAAGATCATTTAAAGGATTTAGGAGCTTCTTATCATAGGTGCTTCTGGTATTTTACTGTAGACCAAAAGCAGAGTTCAGTGCCATTTCAGCTATTAATATGTTGTGTATCGTTTCCATGGAAATTTTTCAACACAATTCCCACTGTGGGATCATCAAATGCATTGTTTAAATAATGCTTTTATAATAGAAAGCTATGAAGCAATAATGAAGTAATGCAAAGATCCTTGTTATAAGGCAGCCTAAGAAAAGCAGAAATCAAAAGGCAGGCTGCTACTTTTGAAACAAAAGCACTAAAACACTTGGATAATGTGTGTTTTGCAACATGTCATAATGTAGGTTTATGATGACAATTCAGCTGCTTCTTTGAGAGACTAAGCAGACAGGAATAAAAAAGGGAACACTTAAAAATACTTTTTCTCATTAAAGGGTTTTGTTCTTAAAGAAGGTGAAGATCATTCCAGTATTCTTCTAGTGGATATGTAATATAATAGATACCAAATAGCTAGACAAGGCTGCATATAGAATTCCTAAATTGGCACAGAAATCCAGAGTGTTACAAGACAGGCTCTTACATAACAAAAGAATCCCTACATTTCCTAGGTAAAACTGGAATCAATATCCCTGGCAGAGTCACTCCCTAAAGGACAGCATTTGAGAATCAGAGTGTATTACAGACATTCTTCCTTTCTCTGATGTCAACAAATGCCTCTGGTCCACCAGGCCATGGGATGGCTTCATCAGTGACAGCTGAATTATCTACAGGTCACAGACTCCTTACAATTCTTTCTGTATTTCCCGACAAGGTCAATGTCAGAGATGCTCCAAAATGACGATGAGACCTTTGTATGTTCTCCTTTTCTTTGTCAAGAGCTTGCTTTGAATGTTCAGAGTGTTTTGGGTTTTTTCTTCAGGATTAAAGTCAATGAAAGTGAAGGAAGCAATATGATTTTAAGAGAAAAATTAAATCAGAGATAAAGTAGAGCAGCAAATCAACAATGGTAGTGACTGTAATTCAAGACAACTTTGGGAACTTGAGGAAGGAATGAATTTTCCAGCAGTGCTACTCTTTTTAATAAGAAATCAATTCTGCTGTGTCTCCTGATGACGTATCACTGAACCATTTATATTTGTAAACTGCATGGTCTGGAGTAAATTTTTTTACATTGTAAGAAACTTAGTGAAAATATATTATTTTAAATTTGATTGTATTCCATATTCTTGTAAATTGTTATTGCACCCATGTGTGACATGGATTTTTTAATTGTATTATATGTGTGTTTCATTTTATTAAATTTTTAATAGCTTTGCTATCCAAGACATTGGAGACTAGTTTTGGGTTTCCAAATGATGATTTTAGAAGGTAATGTAATATTAAAGAGTGTCAAGATAGCACATAAATTAGTTAAATATCCAGACGGGCAACTGCAACAAACTCTTAAGGGTTTATCAGTAGTGTGCAGTTCTGTAAAATATCTTCTGTGAGTCACTGCAAAAGACCAGCAAGTGTTCACTTGCTGGAGAATGTACTTTTTAAAATTATTACCAACATGCACTCATTCACTTTTCTGGCCTTTATTTTTGGCACAAAATAAGCCTAAACAACATGATTGCTAGACTGGATTAAATTAGTTCAGTGAAGAACTCTCCTAAATTTTTTTCTTGGTTTGGTTCTTTGGGGGAAGGTTTCTGTTGGTATTGTCTTGGGATGTATTTTCATGATTCTTTTAAACCAGAGATAATTTCCTAGGATCACCCTTTGCTCTTAATTATGAAGGCACAGTATGGCCAAATGAGCAAGTTTTGTGGTAGAGGTGGAAATACCCCATCTCGGGATAATGTGAATTAATAGTTATAACTGTGTCTGTGCAGTTTCATTCTGAGTGTTATCTCTGAAGATTCCCAGTCACACTTCACATGAGTCTGGACCCAATTTTCTTTCCTTCTCTTGGACTGAAATGGGTTATAAACAAAACTGGCCCTTTCTCTGCAGATCCTTTTGATGCTCTTGTGACCATTTATTCAGCTTCCAACACTCTTAGACTTGTATTCAATTAGGAAATTGCAAATTAATGTTGACAATTCACAGGAAGGAAGAAGTTGAACTGCATTCACCACTTCTGTTTCTGACCATAACACAATATCAGCTGGAGCTCACAAATCTGGGCAAGGATAGAAAATTGTCCAGCCATGATCAGATCAGACCCTTCCTCTCTAATGAGAGCAGGGAAAGCACTTTTAGTATGTATGACTCATACATCTCATTTTTCAGCTTTATTGGACATTCCTTGGATGCACCTGTAATGTACTTTTGACATTTACACTGGGATGAGATGATTAATTTCATAGAGATGGCTGATTTGCTATGATAATCAGTGGCCTTACTAAAAGGCTTTTAAGCAACTACCTTGGATAAATGTTGTTATTTTGTAGATAAGAGGCCTCTGTGCCTGCATCAGAGGCTGTGGTTTAACCTCATGTGTTAAATGACAGAAAACAATTTCCAAAATGAATTCTGTTCCCTGCAACAAACGATTTTCCCCTAACAAATTGCAGGAAGAATGAAAACACCAAACAGGGTATCACAGCAACTCGATTAACTACAAACAATTCCTTTGTAAGCCTTCATTTTTAATTGCTTTTTTGTCCCTCTCCCTTCATCATCCCCTAGTTAAAGAAGTATAAATGAGAGGTTAGACTCTTTCATGCTTCTTTCTTTAAAGACAGTCAATAATACACCCTCCTCCTTCCTTACCAGCTCTTGACTTCAAATTCTTTTTCACTAAGACTGACTCAGAGTTACCTCTGGAGATGTGGACTTTGTGATTGCCAGAAGATAATTGCTATGGTAAGTAAGAAGCTTGCTTTTTTGTTTTGATTGTTCTGTTCTGATCAACAGAAAAATAATAATAATAATAGAAAAGAAATCTGTTGATCTGGGGGTTTACTGAATGTTATTTGAGAAAACGCAACCAAAACAAAATCAGCAGCCTGGTTTAATTAGCAGTCCAATCCAAGAGAATCAAGGATGGGAATTTTTAAACAAGTATTCATTTGCCAAAAATTCTCACAATTCTCTTGAAAAAAGGAGGCTGTTATGGCCTCAAAAAATGGCCTGTATATGACACTACTATGATACTCAGGCAAAAGCTGGACCTTAAACATTATATGCACATTTAAAAAGAGCAAAAAGTCTTTGAATGTCAACTGATTGAAGAATTTAAAAGAGGAGACCTTTCTGGGAAAAAAAAACAAACTAAAAAAATCCCAACAATAAATGAGATTGTGGAAGAGATTTTCTGGCCAAGTACAAGAAGATGGCAATATCACAAAATGTGTTAATGGAGACCTTTGCAAGGAGACAATCCAAGAGCTAAAACTTCTGAACAGAGATATGAAAATTCACTGCTGCTTGGGAATATTCTGCCTGGTTAGGTCTGGCAGTGTGCTATGTTTCTGGATGGGTACGTGGGAAGTGCCTCATGAGCACAGTCCAGGCTGTCATGGTCTCTCTCCAGTGTACCAAGAAGAGGAAAGACTTGACAGAGTGAGAAATTCTTCTGGTGATGTCACCCCCCCACTCTCTCTTCTCCTAACAACTGGTGCGGACAGCAAAATAGCTCATGAGCAGTAAGGAAACCAGTGTTACCTAAAGGGTCATGTCAAAAGCATAAATTCATGCTAACTTTTTGTGTCTGTGCTCTAAATTCCCATAGCTTCACAGAGCAGCTCTCATCCTTTTGTGATATGCCGTGTTGAAATCACCATTACATCCAGACCATGGCTTTCAACAAGTTTTATAGACAAATGAAATTAAGCAGCATGGATTAGGTGATCACCAGGTCTAAACTGATATAACTCTTGGTTCCTGTTGCCAAATAATTCCCTGTTATCAGTGGTGATTTTTACAGACTAGCTCCTCAACTGTAATCTGTACTAAGAAAAAAGGCTTTTTAATCCTTCGTAACCCTCCTTGGAGTAATGCCTCTTTCACAACAGTGGGCTCTGGCCCTGTCAGTCTACTTAGTGCCTGGAATAACAATGAACAATGAAGTATCTTCTCATCTCAAGAGCAGGCAGTTACCTGCATAAATCTCTCATGTAGAGATAAGGAATAGCTATAAATCCAAATGGGCTTTCCTTCTGAAAGGTCAGCTTTTGAAAGGATTTCCTTAGTCCCCTGGAGCCTCAGCAAAAGATAACATTTTAGAACTTGTCTTTTGCTTTCTACTCTGTTTAATTAAAGTGTGCTGTTCACTTTGATGAAAATATGTTCTCTTCATGATTAAAAAGCTCTTTTGATTAGACCATTTTGTATAGACAAGTGGCCTGTAATAATAATAACAATAAATTACAATATTTTTTAAGCAACTTTCTCATCTGTTAATAAATTGTGATTCAGTTCTACATGGGAATTGACTGGTACACAGAAAACCTCACCCACCTGTGAATGTATTACTGTCACTGGTCACTAGAACTCCTTCTAGGTGTATTACAGTCTTGATCGTATGCTGTAGAGAAAGAAAATGGGAAAATACCAGTCTGAATCAGTGCTAAGAGACCCTACATATCTCAGCTAATCTTGTAATCTGAAATGCAGGAAAGTGCAGTACAAAGAGCTGAACTGGCTTGATGGGAGCCTTCTCTGCTTTCAAAGCTCAACAGTAACATAAATAGAGCATTAATCCTAAAAAAATAAATCTTTCATTATGATTTCTATCTACCCCAGGTCCCTGGTGTAATTTTCTTATTTGTGTTGACCTGAGATGACAATGATCAGAACAAGTTTAGGTGTTTTCTTATTAATCTGTGGTAGACATGTTCCAAGGTACAAAGAGCATCTTTGGTCTGCTTAAATAATACATGAGAAGCTTGTAGAAAAACTGGAAATAAAACATATATTTTTCTAGTTTGATTAGACTCTCCTTTTTTTCTTTATTACTTAGGAATAAAGGAGAATGGTTACACAATAAAAATATAAAGATGTTTAATCTGCAGTAGAATACAGACACTGATGCTTTAACAACTGGGCTGCTTGTATCGTGATGGTCCTTGGGGATGGAAATATTTAATTTCTTAACAAAATTAAGATCAAATATGATTTCACAGTAAAGAGAAAGTGCACCTTCTTTTTTCTTCTGTAGTGTAAGAGAGGAGCTGAAATACTCACAAGAAAAAATATCACTTGGGTGACTAAGAATTATCCTATTTGGCCTCAAAACCTATTGTTTGTTTTTGCATTAAATTTCACTTTCTAAAAGTTGATTTGAATAGTGATTTATGTTTCTGAAAATAACCACAAAATTTTTTTTTTTTTTTGCTGGTCACAAAAAAGATTACAGAAAGGAGCTCATTTGCTATGTTAAACCCAAGCTCTCAACCCAATTTCCTCAGCTCATCTGGAAATTAATTCCTTCCATAAACTGGTTTGATCCTGGTGTTTTTGAAGCAAAGGCCACTGTAGATATGAGTGACAGGCTTTTATCCCCGCGAGGCTTAGCTGGAGTCACCACGCTGTGACCTGTGCTGGGTAAGAGATAGGTCCTTCAGAGGCAGCAGATAATGAAACTGGGCTGCTGCAGCAGCTGACTTCTTCTGTTAGCCCCAGCTAAAGGTCAGATGACATATCTCAGGTGACAGAAATGAAATAAACTCAATACATCATTTTCCCTGATCACTTCAAATGTGAAAGTAAACAAGGTAAATATTTTGGTGCAAGTCATTATCTAACTGCTGCTGGTACAATTTTTATTTTTTTTTTCCTATTTAGATGTACCAAGTAAGTGCAGAATCTGCACTTAATGCATATGTATTTTGGATATCTAATTGCAACAGGATAATATATCAAAGTACTCTTTGAGCAAGAGCATATTCATAAAATCTCTTCTAGGACTGATGGCAGAGAAAAAGCAGATGGGATTCCAGCAAAATCCTCAGGTCACAAATAAAAGTGACATGAATCAGAAAGACTCTTGCATGAGAAAAAAGTGTGCTAAGGGAGTTTTCGATTACAGGCACTTCCAAGGAAAGGATTATTTAGAAATCTCAATCTCTCTGAATTGGTCCTGGAAACTCAAGTCTTAAACACGATACCAAGCTACTTCAGTGTATCCCCTGCCAAAAGCAGCGAAAACTGAGAAACCTCAGCACTTTAGCGGCTCTCGTTGTGCAGCAGCAGGGGAGCAGAGGTTCAGAGGAACTGAGGTGCTCTCCTGAGACTGAGGGGAGTCAAGTTTTCATCCTGGATCTGCCACTAATCTGCTTTGAGCAACCTACACCCACCTCTTGCAGTTATTGAAATGACAGCTTCCCTAGCAGAGATTGTCACAGCACAAGGGATCTGCACACATTTCCCAGGACACTAAAGCTCCTCAGGGAACCTGACACAATTCCCTGCCCTGGACCTGGCAGAGGGGGCTCTGGGGAGGTGCAGACTCAGCCTTTGAGTGGGGTCTGTGCACTGCTGCTCACAGCTGATCCTCTTTTTATGTGCATAGGATCTTTATATTACTTGAAGGTGGCTGCCTGCACACACAGCTGACATTTTCCTTCACTTATTTTAACACATGCAGGGAGACATATTTCTTCACCCCTAAATTAAGAAAATATGTATTTCTTGCATTGAGAGGAATATGTTGGCAGCTTAATATAGTGGAACAGATTAGTGATCTTAAAATGGCAATTTTTAAAAAATCTAGTTGATTTTTAATATGCAATTAACAAAGCATTGGTCTGATAAGACATTTCTATATATTGCTGTATGCCATGCGGATCTAATATTATCTTATGTTACCAAAGAGATTGTACTGTTCTTTAAAACTCCTCATAAATATAAAATTCTTTAATTTTTTTCTGGTTTTTTACCTATACAAAAGCACAGTTTGCATGTTAACTTCAGTAACTGCATTTATATGGAAGTGTTCTGACTTCAGTACATGAACATCTCTCTCTTCCTTTCCTTTTCTGCTTGTCACAGCAGAGAAGTATTGTCTCTGACCATGGGAGCAAAAATAAATGCTGATTAAGATATTAAGGCCAAGAAAATTCCAAATTTCAATCTAATGTATTAAAAATGTGCAGTTTGAAAAAAAGTATTACAACCTGCAAAATTTTCTGATACAACAATGTCACCTAGATAAATACTCAGAGGAATCCGTTAGCTATGACACATCCAATACACAGAATCACTTCCTTTTCAGAAGAATATGATGTTTCCATGAGAATTGCATTGGATCAGAGATTTAATTTCTTGTGAAACATCATACATTACAAAGTATATCTTCCACATTTTTAACAACTCATTGTATGCCTGTTAACAAAATGTTATTTTAAATTACCCATGTATTCTTCTTTGTTTTCTCATTCTTTTCACTAAGGAACTTATTAAAAAGCTTTCCACAGTGCAAGCTCTTTTAAAAAAATTATATGATTCAATAATATTATGAGACAGGAAAACACTTTTGTTTCAATAGTTTCCCAGGAAAAAAGAGGTAGAATAATTAAGAACTTAAGGAATTCTATTTCAGGAAATTGCTGTTAAGAGGGGAGTATCAGAGAGCAAGAACTATAACCAGTAATGTTCTCTTTGTTCCATCTCTGCCTCCTTGAACAGTAATATTCTTCATTTTACTGATACGCAAAGAGGTCTGACACCCTGTCCAACATAAAAGAAAGCATTGACAACAAAAGAAAAATTGGGAATTATCTAGTATGCCTTACTGGAACAAAATGTTTCTGAGGATCTAGGAAACCTGTAAATAGCCAGGGATGTAGAAGTGTTATGACATTAGCCTGTCAAATATTTCAATATTAAAGCTTTTGTTAGAGACTCATCAATAGTGGAGTCTTTCCTCTGTGGAGTTGTTTATAATTTTTTTAATAACTTATTTATTTGAGAAGCATTTTCAGATCCTGAACATTTTATCACCTTGTTATATAAAGATCTGGAATAGAGAGCAAAAGTCATATTTCTGCAGGGGCAACACCCAGGGGCTTGGAGAGCAGTGCTGGACAAAGCCTGTTTGCAAATAAACCTACAGGGGCTGGTGGCGACCTTCGATCTTTTCACTTAAATAATTCTGGTTTCCTACAGAACTGCTTTTTGCTGCACCATTTCTGGATAATGAGGAAGCTTTTAGGCATAGAAATACTGCAGTTTTGTTTTTTTTTTTGTAATTTTTTTAATATATAAAATGTCACCATCATCTAATATTGCTGGAGGTACAATTGCATGTATCTTAACAGAGTGAAAAAATAACTCAATGGACATATAGCATTTTGTGGGCATCCTGTATACTGAAGGCTACTTGCAAAACATATTTGATTGGCATATACAAAAGATAAATTAATGTCTTTACCATGACCAGAAATAAAACCAGGCTAAGAGCATAATCGTTTTCACAGCAAATAAACAGATTATTGGAAGATAATTTCCATCCTTTCCAAAATACCTTGTATTTTGTCATTTAAGGAAAGGATCAAATCCTATAAAAAGCGATGACCTGGAAAGGAGTCAAAAGTCATGTTTAAGAAACTGCACTACATTCCTTGGGAGAGGGAATAAATCAATACAAGGTCAAGTGTGCATGAAGAGTGGCCGAAAAGGTACATCTTGAAGCCTTTTCCTTTTGCTTTTAGCTGCCAGTGGAGTTCATTGCTGACTTTAAAAAATCTATAACAATGTGTCTTACAATATGCACCTCCAGTGCGTAGATCAACAGTGAGTAGTGGTTTTGTGCTAACCAGGAATGTGCTAATAATACATTTTTTTTTTTAAATGAAGACTCCTACCAAGCCGGTTGGTCACCACAGCAGATTTATAAAAATGAGAACGTTCTCAGTCTAGCAGCACCTTGAAGGGAAGAGAGATTCCTATAAAGAGGCTGACCTTGGCGTGCTGAGAGGGATAGGAATGGGTGGATTGCATGTAAAAGACTGCTACAAGTTGTAAATATTTGCCTGAAGACAACTTCAGGTGGAGGCATTTTAAATTGATGGTAGACGTGTTTGTTTTGTCAGCTTGTGGACTACGGCAGGTGAGAGACCTGAAAGTGTGTCCGGCAGACACTGAAAGCAAACTTCTCATTTCAAAGAGACCCAGTCTTTGGGGACTGTCTAACTCCTGCATTTCTAGACGCCTCCATTTTCTCTTTTTGTCTATAACTGAGAGCCATTTGACATAAAATTTTGTAATGATTGCCTTTATTTCTCCAGTTAATTGGTAGACTAACACCTTGAAAAATGTCATGCACTGTCTGCCACACCTCATTTGCATTCTCTTCCTTCTTTTCACCTAAACTCCTGCCCAGTTCCTTTCATTTAGATAGCTGGTATTTTGTCTTTAACCATAAAATATTTGTGTGAGAACAATTCACAGAGGCGTGAAATAAAGTTGTTTCTAATGGCACGAGTTCTGAGGAACACTGCTCTCACAGCTTTGAGGATTACACATGTTCGAGCAGTCCTCTGACCTTCAAAGCTTCTCCGGCAACCAGCAGTCATTAACTCCAGCAGGAGGCTAAACCCTGAATATTTTGGAATGGGGGTTTGACAGACTTACCTGAGTTCAAAGAGATGTTCAACAGCAGAGCAAAGCCTTGACCGCAAATTTTGGAAGGATTGTTGAACAAGAAATTTATCCCTTTCACTTTATGTAGATGGGTGGAAAAGGCAGAGGACAAGTCTGGGTGGTTGGTATTTGAGGTTATCCACTGTCAAGGGCTTTGTACTGCTGCACTGCTGTGCATAAGCAGTTTTGGGATTAGGTTTTAGGTTAAGTGAGATCTGTTTCTGTCAGGGGATGCTCAAGGATGGCTTAATGATGGTGCTGGCACGTTGAGAGCAAATTAGTAAACAGGAAAAACACCAAGGCTCACTTGTTATCCTGGTTCATGAGCCCTGACAATAGCAATAGTCACTTTATCTAATTTTAGACATCTATATGATAAACATCTGTATCAGAGTTAATTATTCAGAATATTTTTATAGGCAATGGAAGGAAAAAAGCACCTCTAAAGAATGACACAGTTAATGGTTTTAGACATCTGCCTTGAAGCGGGCGGTAATCTATTTCTCTCCACAAGCTGTGAAGAATCCAGACAACTAGCTTATGTTTTGTTCCACTAGATTTCCTCTGGTGAATGTTTGCCTAGATAACTTCTTCAGATAGAATGCCCAACCTTCAGAGTGTGAAGTGCCTGAATTTCACCCTCTGTGTGGCAGTTCCTTCCAGGAGTGAAGTTCCATGATTGCAACTTCAGGCCCATCCTGAGAGGGGCTTCAATATTCAGGATACACAGGCAGAAACAAGGTACTTGGTCTGAAGATAGTCCTGATGCTGTCCATCTTTTATATTGAAGATAAAGTATCTTAGATATTAGAATGAACCTTGGGACATCATTACAATGGACTGTGCACAGCTCATTTGCACAGAAACCAGACAAGGGTGTTAAAGTTTTAATCTATTTCCAAGTTTTCTCATGTTTTAGGATTATTTATATGCCCTGCATGAGCACTTGCTGGCTGGTGGACAACAGGCTGTCTACCAGGCAGTCATGTACAAACTCTCATGAGGAAAGTGATGGAGAAGCCACCACATGCAGCAGACACTGATTAGATGAATGAATTTCTGGAAATTTTATGATTTATAATGGGTCTTTTTTGAGGCCACAGAGACAACAGGCAGCCTGTAGTCCTGTAACACCAAGATCTGGCAAGCACTGAATATTTTTTATAATTTAAGCTACTTCACATCTGTGTGGGTCAAGTCATTTATTATTATTTATTTGTTTATTTATTTAGATTACAAAAAACATGCTACTGGCAAGTAAATTTATTGCTAGAAGACTATTTTAACTTAGAAGAGCTTTTTATTTGCTCCAGCAGGAATGTCTCCAATTACTGGCACAAATTCTCTGTCCTAGGATTTCCCGTGTGAGAAGGAAAAATGTGTTTCTTCATTTATAAATTTGGTAGGACAGATGAGACTAGGTCAACAAGCAAGAGATGACACAACAGAGAAAGCTCAAAACCCATTCCAAAGCCAGGAAGAATATTTGGTATCTTTTGCAATAGCAAGGACTCCTGCTCTGAAAGGATGCTCATGTCTTACAATTTTCTCTTCCCAAGAGTCCCTGAAGCCCATTAGCCAGATTTCTCCCAGCTAAAACTGAGTGTGTTAATCCAAGTGCTAACATTTCTAGCAGTTATATAGTTTTTTCTTCAGATGGCTTTGTTAGAGATTGCTCTACTGAGCTCCAGCAGCTGTGCTTAAAGAGAAATGAGCTGCACAAAAAAAATGATCCCAACTCGGAATGACAGTTCCCTGTGAGATAACTAACTTATTAGTTTAAAAGCAGAAGAGAATTTTTCACCAAAGACGAAAATAACCTAAAATACACATCCGAACATTCCAAGGGGAGGTAACATTCACTGTTCTTAAAGAGGAGAAGGGTGCTGACATCAATTAAAACTTTAAAAAACTGGCTTCCCAGCATCACTTCTGTTTTAGCCATCCAAAGTTTTCTTAAAGAGGTATATAACAATGAGAGGATGTTAAATAAATCTGTAGATGTGGTTCTGTGTGGGATTTTGTGCCAAAGTTTCTACAAAAAAAATAGTCCAAAATTGTGTTTGGCGACTAAGGTCTGAATAAAGAACAGTATAATAGCCATACATTGTCCCAGAGCTTGCAGAGCCAATAGATTTAAAAAAAAAAAAAAAAGTTCATTATTTTCAGGTATTCAACTCAGAGTTTCTGAGTTTTCACAAGTATTCAGTTCTACTGAAGGTGCTGTGATGTTCATTGTCAATGAAATTCAGATTTAGAATTAATTTTTGTACACCTTAGAATGACATTAGGATCTTAGCCTTTCTTTAAGGTTAGTGTGGGTCAAATGCCAATGAAAGAAACACCCAAACCTCAGACCTCTCTGGGTCTGACCACAAGAAGACACAAAGATTTCATGCTGGGAGCTGAGACAAAACTAGCTTTCTCTTTATTTTTTCTCCATGTTGGGATCAACATTCTTCAGTTCTCAAGAATTTTCTCTAAATGGAGCAGCTTTTCTACCTGGCCATTTTGGCAGGTCATTGTTCCTGTTTACAGTACTGAGTGTGATCAATGAAACATCCAGAAATATTTTTTGACCCTACAAACCAAGACAATTCATCATATTTTCTGCTTCTGTTCTCTGCTTTTGCACAATAGGCTTTTATTTTTGGGCATTATAATACCAGCAGGAATGTGTAAAAAGAAAAGGCTTGTTCTGGCTCTGTATTAATGCTTGGCACAAGGAGGATCTCTCCTCAGAGGGATTGTATGTGTAATTTTTTTATTATTTTTTTCCCCAAGCTTCTTGTCTGAAAACTGTCATCGTCTCACAGTTCTGTCTTGCCTAGAGCCAAGGTGAACCTGATTTCTGTGCCAACTACTTACTACCAAAGCAGATGAGCAACAAGGAAATGAGCATTTTCCAGGTGCCGTTTTCCAAGGATTATTCCCGCAGAGAGCCCTGGAATGCTCCATCCTGTGTGTGCTGACCTGTGCCTCAGGACAGTGGCCAGAACTAATCCATCTCTCAAATGGATTCACTTTCATGGCTTCTTCATGTCACCAGCACAGGACAGACTGAATGAGCAATGTTGTGAAAGATCAAACACATAAAAGAGGTGTTGAAATGGAGCATTTTCCCTTCATTTTACCCTTCCCATGGAATGGGGCTGAGCTGACTTTAGGATTGAGTCCTTTCCAGCTCTCTCCAAGGGCTCTGCTCTAAGTGTGCAGGAAGGAAACACGGGGTCAGGTACGTCGTGTGTAACCTTATCGAGGGAATCAAAATACAGCCAGACAGTGAAGTGCTGAGTGCTGAAAAGCCCAAATCAAACCAGACAGGCACCAGGAAAAGACAAATGCTAGTATGCCTCATCCCCTCTAGTATGCAAAGGTAAGTATTTAAAAAAAAAAAAAAGGCAAACAGAGATTTTCAGTAAATGAGTAATGTGTTTCAGGATACGTATATTAATAGAGAAACCAGAAACCCACTGCTGTTCTGCACCCAGCCCAAGGACATTAGCTCTTTTTCCAGGTGATTTCCATCAGTGCCTCAGTTCAGCTTGGCAGTGCACTTCTTCTGTGTACTCCTTATCATCACCACGCAGACACAGATTCAGATTGCAGATGGGGCTCCTAACACACAAACTGCAGTCCTTCAGGAAATCATTACACCAGAATAATATGTCAGCACTTAATTTGTCCTAATTGCTATCAGACATCCAACCGGGAGCACCAGAGCTAGCCTGAGGCAGGTGTACAGTGGGGATGCCAAGTGCTAAGCATCACTTTGCCTTCATATTGGGCTCACTGCTTGCTAATGTAGACCCAGCCATTTTTTCTGAAACTAAAATTTAGTTCAAAATCCTGTTTCAGCAGCTTTCTCCTCTCCTTCATGGTGATCTCTTGCCCACCATGCATGATACATTGATTTTGCACTTTATACCCTTTGCCCTTCTGTAAACACCTGTCATCAAGAGTAACCAAAATCAAAACAAGGTAATAATAATAAAAGATGCCTCTAAACTATGCAATAAAATAAGTAAACAGCAAATGGGAAAGATCAGCAGCAATGCATAGAGGGCTGTGACAAAGCCAAGAGACACAGGGACCGAGCTTCCAGGGACTTGGAAGTTGCTAAGAGAGCAGTTTTACGCTCCAGCCCCAAAGCAAGTACTGTAAAATTCCATTTGAATTTTATTTTTTTTTTTAGCTGGAAGCTCAAACACTGCCACATGCTGATAGTGATAAATCCAAAGAGGCACAACCTTTGCAAAGCAATTTTTATCAACACTAAGAGGATGCTGCCTCAGCAGCCTGGAAAAGCAGAAAACGTTGAGCTTCCTCTAACGCATATGGTAATTTTTGCTAAATTTTTGAATGAGTAGTGAATTTAGTGCTGTATTGGAGAGCTTTACAGGTAGTTGTGTTCACTTCTAATTCATAGGGTGTTTAAAAGGTAAAAATAAATTAATAAATGTTGATAAAGTTGTTCATGCCCTTGGGCACGGTGTTACTTTTCTAAAAGGCCTTTCACATGAGTTTTGTGCAGTGAGCACTCTGCCATGCAAAATCACTTTATCACCTGAGGCAACATTGGGGAGGTCAGCTTGCCATAATGCAATGAAACCAATAATATTTTAAACTTTATTGCCGTCCATGAAACATTGATCTCCATCATTATGTGCCTAAAAAGGCAGTTTTTCTGACATAGTGATCAGCTCCTGATGAAGCCAATGGAAACCATGGTCTCTGAAATCAGACTGCTTTGTATCTGCATCCAGTGATGGATTTGGATTCCGGTCCCAGAGCTCTAACCCCACAGTCCTGTGAACTGCTGCAACTATTTATACTGTGAAGAAAAGCATAGAACATCAAGAAACTATTCATATGATCAGACATACATGCACAAAAAAATATTAAAAACACCCCAAACCAGCTGAGATGTTGGCTATAATGTGGTTGGATTCAGTCTCAAGATTAGCTAGTGCTTTAAAACTACACCTATGCCAACTGGAGAACAACTTAGAGCTCTGCTTCCATGTTTATCTGACAGGATTTGGGTTACATAAGCAGGGCCCAATTCTGTGTGTGGTTGAGATCCAGAGGTTCCTCTGCTCTTTCCCTATGACTTTCCATCTCCCGAGAGCACACTTATTTACACCTACAGCGCAGTTCCTACAGAGGATGTGAAGCTGCAGGCATTGTTGGGACTGCCTCTCCTGTTACCCACCACACTTCTACTTGAAACACTTTCTAGGTTGTTGAATATTTACCCTGATACTCCCTTATATCAAAGGAGCTTATCAATTGCCCCACATTGTCACAAGACCCTCTTCCCCAGGATAAGGATGCAATTTCCTGGCCTCATTGCTAAAATATCAACTTTTTCACATGTTTGAGACCCAAATGTTCTTGCTGTCTCCTCCACTCCTGGACATTCTTTTTACATCTTCCAACACTAGGAAGTGAAGTAGATCCTGCCTACCTTCAAGATTCTCCCACTTCCTGTACCTTTAAATCAGGACATGAACTCATGCCCTCCATTTTACTCTTCTCTCTTATGATCCAACCTTGCACAAGCAGACTAAGACCTCAGTCCCATAACCCCTGACATCTTCCCTGTTCCTGATGTCCATGCCAGTTTATGAGGTCCCTAACATTGCTGTCTGCAAACCCAGTCACGAATTCAAGTCCCCAGATGGCAAAGCTGCTGCAGAGTGAGCACCAATTAGTTTCAACTCCCCTGTTCATTAATATTATTGCTTTGGGGTTTTTTTGCAGATGGAGACACTGAGGTCAAGGATAAATCATCTGTTAATTTCTAGAACACTTGGAATTTGGCTCACAGGTCAAATTCAGTCCCTTCAAACAACTAATTGGGTTGCCTGGGTCATGTGAAGGACACTTGAGAAAGAAGGTGACAGAGAATGATTTAGATGGAAGAATTATTGGAAGTTGGAAGAATTATTCCAGGAAACCAATCTCTACTGTTTTCTTTACCAGAACTTTTTGCCTTACATCCCTTTGTTATCTCAATAGAAATGCATTTCCAACTGGACCAGAATACTGACCTGCCCCATAAGGGATTAGTGACACTCACTCTGTGCCAGTCCTTACGTCTGGTCTCTGCTTACACATTTGCTGATGCACTGGGATAGAAAGCCACAGTGCCTGCTCCTTGAACACAAACATCTTGTTACTGTTGGTTGAGGACATCAGGATGAAGGTTGAAAATATATTCAAGAATATCTTGACTCAATATTTCTCCCAGAGGGCATGTTTTCTTCCTGCATTTTCTTTCTTTTAATTTTCAGCTTCCCTCTTTAAGTTATTAGAATGACTGTAATATGAAAATATTGGTAATATTTTTCTTGAGATAACAAAGAAATGAGGAGAGCATGGTTATGGTTACTATCTCAAGAGAAAAAATTGGTTTTAGAAGAGAAATCTTACAGGCAAAATTTAAAAATTCTCACTTGAAGGTAGTGCTGTTGCTTTATAATGTTGCTGCCACAGTGTCACCATGGACTCATTATCATCTAAAGGGGATGCTGGAGATGTAAGCAGCTGACATTCCAGCAGAGTCAGCTTTACATGTCACTGTAGATCACAGAAACTAATGGCTAGCAAAAAAGTAGAGCTCAATCAGAAGGAAAAGATTCTTTTTTTCTTTCAAGTGTATTTCAGGAAAGAAGAAATACCTATGAGCAGAATAAATTTGGAAATTATCGAAATAGTGAATAAGAGTGACAAATGTGCAAAGATCCTGTTTCCCCAGTTGCAAGCAGGTTTTTCCTTTTTTTGCTGCATGGGCAGTGGGTCTGTGTGAGTCTGTTGTACTCTTGACTCCCAACTAGAATTGTGCTCTACTTTTCTACTTTTTAGTTACTGACATCACTTAACCCTTTATCTCTGCATATTGTGATAAAATTGATGAATTTAACATCCCAATTAATCAAAACCTGAAATACAGGAGATGACTACTGCTATGAGATTAAAGCTGGGTGTAGACCACAGAGCAGCCACTAATAATGCATTCAAGGCCTTGAAGCCACCGTCTGTAGGTAACTCCAGCTAAATCCCAGAAAATTCACAGGAGGGAATTGTGTTTCTCTCATGTGGTCTATGGATTAATGGCTATGTAAGGTTTCACCAAGTCTAGTCAGCTTAAATCCCTCTACCCTGAATGCACACAGATATATCACATGCACTGATGGAAGCATGTGATATATCTTCCTACTTGTTATGGAAGGAAAACTAATTTGAACACTTTAGGAGAATTCCTATGGTTAGGCAAAGGGAACCGAGCTTTTACAAACAAATAAATAAATAAAATGCAGCTCAAAAAGCAAGTGAACAAATAAAAATACTCTAAGTTTTCAGAAAATCTTCTATTGAAGAATTGAAATTCAAACCAGATCTGGGAATTTGGAGCTCTAACAACAACAATAACAACACCAACAACAGCAGCAACAACAACAACAGCTACTGAAGAAGCTTTAATTCTAGATCAATCTCCTGGGAAAAAAAGCATTAATGTGCAATCCCGGTAGGGAAAACTAAAGTTACATCTGCCAGTGATGAGAGCTCACCTTTTTTTGTATCTAGAAATATAAACTGGGATGAACATTTTAGTTCTGCAAACTCTCAAGAACTTTAAAAGCATGGTGGCAGACATAACCTAAACAAAAAAAAAGTTTAGAAATAGGTAGGGAACATCTATGTTTTAGGTAAGGAACATCAGAGTTTTATACTCTTCCTAGTAGCCAAGATAATTTCTCTCCCTTTCCCTCACTGAACATCACACTGAACTTTAGATGCCTTAAAGTGGATTAGGCCAAGGCCAGGTTCCTACAACTTTTTCAGAGGCACTGAATAAGAGCTGTTGCTGCCAACATGCATTTTTTAAGCTTATGCTAAAGCTATGTTGGAATTAAAGTCCTCTCCAGTCTCAATCATTTTGTGACTGTGGGATCTATTGTGTGACTCAGAAGGCACACGCAAATGACAGGTGAGAATACAGATACCTAAATTCTGGGTGTCCTAGGGTAGTTGAATCCCTTGAAAAATAACATTTCTTTGAGGAATAGGTTAGGGACTTCCCATTATCAGTGCAAATACCAGGCTGCTTTGGGTGTCAGCAGATTGGTGTATACTTGCACATTCAAATCCCACCCAGCATTCTTTGCACTTTTTCATGCATTCAGTATTTCAGAGAGTTAAAATGCAGGACTGACGGGGCTCTGAGTCAGTCCAAGCCATCAAACACCCTTGATGTAATATTTCACTTTTACCCCCACTGAGCCTGGCTGTATTTGGTGACCTTTCTGCATGGATGTTTTGTCTCAGCACTGTGCAAGAGGAATGTTTATGAGGGCAGGGAATAGTGTTGCCAGTAAGGAGGTCCAACCCTGTGACCAGGGAGAAAGGAAGCAAAGATCAGGCCATCCAAGGGGTGCAGGGGACAGGGAGTGTCATTCCAACACTGTCAGGGGTTCACTGACCACCACTGACCAGCGGACTGAGGTGGGGAGAGCTTGTCAGTCCTAACTTTCCGCTGGTCCCAGAGGCCACTCTGACAGTGCTGACAGGCCATGACGGCTCATTGTTTTCAGCTGGTGTATTTTTTAGCTGGTTTTCATGTGGTGTATTTATGTTTCTCTTTCAGCTCTCATCCCTTGCAATACATTGTTGTGCCAGATGTCCCTATATGAATTGTCATGCCAGATGTCCCTATATGAATTCATCCTCATTTTTTCCCTTGTTTGAGAACAAATTAAAGAAAGCAGAACCACAAACTTAATAAAAAAGGGTAAAGTTTGTCCTCTGGCTGGTAACATATCTGATAGGGGCTGTAATTTGTTTTTTTAGTATTAAAAGTCTGCTGTCATCTCCTGCAATTTGTGAGCCCCATCTGAGCAATGAACAGCTTGGACTTGCCTGAACTTATATTTGTTATTATTTAAAAGATCTTTGTAATGGCTGAAAGTAAATGCTGACAATGAGTTGGGTTTGTGATTTTATTTACTTACTTGATTCTTATTTATGATGGCTTGGCCACGTAGTGAAGTTTCTCGCAGTACTGAAATAAAGAATCATTAGAATCAAGGAAGCAAAGTGAAATAAAGGTGATATGAATACTGTTCGCTTGCTTATTCATTTAAATTGATTTTTCTTTACTGGCTGAGAACATCTATCAAAAGAACAAAGACAAAAAGAAAAGAGAAAAGTTGACTTTGGAAGCAGATTTCTTGCAAACCATTAAGAGTTATGTGATCTATAATATCACTGTTTCCATCAATGGTAATGGCAAATTTTTTGCCATGGATTTCAGCAGAGAATGACAAGTATGAGAAATCAGACCAATAAAACAAATGTCAGCAGTCATAATTAGAGCTTGCCAACTCTCATAATTTCATCAAAGTGCAGAAATCACTCATATGCTTAAAGCTCCTGGAATCCCATCATTATGAACAATTTATTTTAAAAAAATTGTACCCTGCATGGCTGCAGAAGAAGTGTTTTATCTATGAATCCCAAATGGTAAAGGGATAAGCACACACATCTGCAATATGTTAATTTTGCACTGATCTCATGAGTTGGCTGTGCATTGTCTGCTGAAATAATTAACAATCTCTTTTTGCACACCAGGGGCCAGATCTTCAGGTGATAGAAATTGATCAAATACCATCGATTGCAGAACAGCAGCTGCATTTACCAAGCAGCTGAAATTACTAAGTTAATTTACAAAAGTTAAAAATATCCCTTGTCATTATAAATTGTGACATTAATGTATATTTTAATAGGATAGATATTCTTGTGACTCTCATGTAGTTTTGATCTTCAGCACATCTGTTTGCCTGATTTCTAATTTTCTATAATTTAAACAAATATTCTTTTCATATATTTTTTGCTGCCTTCATCTTGTACAGACAGATTTGTTTCTTTTATTAAAGATATGTTGGTGCCTTTTTACCCCCTGAGAACTCAAACCTCTTTGGGGTTCTCTTCCAACTCAGGGTATTCTAAGAACACGTATCATTCATTCTTGAAAAATGGTTCAAAAACCTGCAAGCAATGAAGTTATCACCTCTCAGGAGCCTATATTCTTTAGGCTGAGGAATCTGGGAAGCTTTTCCTGACCTACTCTGGCAGTGTCAGATATGCTGTAACCTATTCCTGCCACTTGCAAGAGAAGCAGAGACATGTGTTACCATGCCTTGAACAGGCCAGGTTGCTGTCCAGCTTATCAGGTTAAGCAATTAATGAGCCCAAATTTATGCTCCTGCTCTGGGTTGTAAATGCTGCTGCGTTAGATGGGGTCATGTCCTTGTGGACATGGTACTGACTGAAACAAATTAGACAGAGGAGCCTGCACTGTTTGTCAAGAGTGTCGGTACAGGAAGGGTCTGACCAGGGAGCACACGTGTCTCTGTTGATGGGACTTAACCTGAACAATCAACCAATTTTGACTAATTTATGAGGATTTGAGAGGGGACAATGCAAATCCCTTCATGATCTGAGCTGGTTCCTAATCCTTGACTTAAACCAAGCATTAAAATTATCTCTTTTGGACATGAGGGAATGTCTCAGTTGACAGCGACATCCATGTCTTGGTTTATAAGTGTTTTTTAAGAGACACTAACTTGAATTTTTAAAATTGTGCAAAGACACTTGCAGATTATTTCCTTTTGATGAGGCTTGTTTCTCCCACTTGATTTTACTTAAAAATTTCCTCTGCTTTTTTTGAGATCTGTTTAATTTTCATCCATTATTTTCTTTCTTCAGTTCTGTGTTTTTTATTTCTCTGACTTCTCCCTCAGTATGTGCATTACCTGTGTTGTATGGACTGTGATTCACTAATGTGACACTGGAGCAAACTAGTGAAACGTGGGGTCACTAGATACAGCTTTTCCCTAAGATTGACATAGATTATATGCTTTGTCTTAATTTTGGAAGATGCCAGTTGGATGTATCCAACATAAATCTGCCATCACTTCTAACTGAGGCCGTCTCCTACACAGAAGGAGAAGAAGTATTATTACGTAATTGGTGAATCACAGATTATATTTGATCTTTCTTTTCCCATTTCACCTCCAGTCCTTCCACAAGAAGCCCCTGTTGGGCTGTAATTTAAAGTCTTCTTTTCACAAATGAAAACTACAAAATGATCCAGTCTAATTTGGTTTTATTTACGTCAGGTCTTGGCTACTCATGGACTGTGACATGGAAAGTGACTGGCTTTTCCATTTAACAACCCTTAGTGTAAAATGGGTTTTAGGCTCCTGAAGAGCACAACATGAGCAGTGGCTTTCCCTGTGCGGCCTGGAGACCTGTCAGATGCCGTCAGTCGTACTTGTCTCTTGTGTAGCGAAGCACAGATTGTGACACTGTGTTTGTTTTTATTCCCACTTGAAGGAAACTTTGGATGCGGAAGACGTGATGGCAGAAAGGATATTTCTTGGCATACAAAGGCTTGTTAAAACTTTTTCATATGCAGATGCAACATACGAAGCTTGAACTTCCAGACTGATGGTGAAGTTTTGTTCAGTAGCTCTGGGTTCTGTCTCGTTTTCTTTCAAACATTACAGAAAATATTTTTAAAGCTTAATTTATTGCAATAGGCATGTAAACTTAATGGGTTTATACATACATAAACCCACACCTGTGGATGTCAGTCTCTTCTCCCAGGTAGCAAGTGGCAGGATGAGAGGAAATGTCCTCAAGTTATACCAGGGGAGGTTTATAAAATTGGGATGTTGGGAATTTTTTTTTCATTGAAAGGGTTGTAAAGCATTGAAACAGCTGTCCAGGGAAGTGGCAGAGTCACCATCCCTGGAAGCATTCAAAAACCATGTGGATTTGGCACTGGAGCACACGGTTTAATAATGAACATGGTGGTGGTGCTGGGTTGATGCTTGGACTTGATCATGTTAAAGGTCTTTTCCAATCTTAACAATGCTATGATTCTATGATTTTGAGATTTAAAAAACTTTCTATAAGGTCAGGAAAAATAATACTAACAACATACAGAAAAAAAACCCCAGCTGGATTAGTATGCAAAACCATAGATTTCCAAATTACATAGTGTAACAATACAGCACAGAAACCACATTATGGTTTTAATACACTCTTCTGGAGTTTTCTTTGTGTCCATAGCCCAGGAATGACACCACATTTTTTTTTTCTTGCTTGTGCCAGATTACTCTCATTAACATCACTTAGAAATATATAAAAATGAAAAGACTGCTGCTTCATAGACAGTCATAGAGCTTGGCAAGTGACAAACAAAGCAGCATTTGCCGAAAAGCAGACTGTCAAGTAGCAGTGATAGACAAGGCCAATTACCATATGCAAATAAGCCAGCATTCATTATATAATTTATTTTTTTTTAAAAAGCTACATTTGTCGAAAGTACTGCTATTCAGAACCAATTCTCTGGATGGATGAACCTTGTGGAGTTTCAGATTTTAGGAGCTTCTGCATCATGGTTTTTTTAGAATGGTAAAATGTATTTTTGCTCAACTTAATTTTTCCTATGGTTTCACATATTACTTTTCTCTGTTTCTCTACAGGAAAACGTTGAGGGCCTTTAAAACAGATCGCTTATTGCCATTTTGAATCCAGATTCATCCATCTACTCTGCTATTCTTTCCCAGAAAACTGCAGCCTCTTCACGGAAGATGCAGGTAACTCTGCAATGAAATGGTTAGTCTCACTTTTTTTTCAACTGCTCTCGGGAGTCTTGGTCTGGATGAACTCCAAAGAAATGTCCTTATCTTTAACATGGTCATGTCTTTGTTTCCTGCCTTCAAAATATTGACCAAGGTGTCATGTATGATTATGGCATGTTTCTGGTGAGAACTAAAGAAAGTATATTGAAATACACTTGAAATTTGTATGCATTTGCAGCATTCAGTGCAGAGTAGTGATGTCACCCACAGTCATCTTCATTTATTTGGAAGTTGTATCTGCACAAATGATGTCCATCCATGGTGGCTTTTCTACTTTTCCTTACAGTCACATGAATCCATGTGATTGGATCACAATCACGTGAATTCATGGAAGAATAAGAAAAATGTAGTTGCCCCAGGCTTGCCTACATGTGGAAGTAATTAGGAATTAAATAAGGAGAATTTGAAGTTTGGTAGCTATTTCACACTGTATTTGATGTAGGAGCCAATATTCTGCACTCCTGAGGGATATTGAGTTATCCTCACAGGAGCACAGGGTACAATTCCAACATTTCTTTCCACACATCTAGATGGGGCTGGTGCTAATATTCCTGCCATCTCCCTTGGGGTGGCCTAGCAATGAGCCAGATTGGAGAACTGCCTTGCAGAAAGCTTCCCTAAACAAACAGCAGTTTTTCTCCAGCTAGGGCTATTATCTTAAGTTGCTCTTAGAAAGTAAGAACACCAGGACCCACCCAAAGAAGAAAAAGGAGGCAGGGAAATGGTTGGCCAAACACAGCAGTGAGGTGGTACAAGTGATTTTTTTTGGCACGGCCTTCAGCTGAAAATGGCTGTGGAAACCAGAGGCAATGTGGAAGAAGGGCAGTTTTGGGCAGGGGAATGGAGACATTTTCCATGTCACCTATTCTGTGCATGCAGCTTTAGGGGTGCAATCTGGAGGCCCTGTGACAGCAGCAGCTCCTCCACAGACATTTGCTTTGGGCTTGTGCTCTGAGTGACTTCTGAGAGAAGCTCACTGCTGTCCCCTGGCTATAAACAGCCTCAGTAGATGAGACTTATGTGGATGTTCAGAAAAGCTGGGGTTTTAGTGCTGTTTCCTTCAATACAGAGTAGCAATAGCTCTTGTTTAAAAATTTCTTTTGCCAGATTGGCTAACATAATTAGCTAATTATCACAGTAATTGCCATTCACCATGGCAGTCAAGAGTAAATCTCAGTTGTTCTAAACCCTGTGGAGCTGATTAAGATGATCACTGACCCAGAGAGTTCATGGACTTAAGAAAGTCAGTGAATGGTTTTCCCAGAGAGAATAAAAGCAGACTTCTGGGAATAAGATCCACTGCTTGGATCCCTGTGAGAAAAATGCTAACATATTCGCCACTTTTTCACAATCTCCAGCATTTTTCCAAGCTTTTAGTCTCCAGAGCAGAATTATGGAAGTTATACATTCTTGTTTGCAAAGCTGCTGTCAGTGCTTTACTAGCAGTGCCCCAGTTGAGCATATTTCACTGTGTGCAATGGCTGTATTTAGTGAAAGCAATCATGCTGACAGTCTGCATGATGGAAGCCCTAATCTGTGCAGTGTCATGCACTGTGCATCACCATGAGGGAGTCTCTAGTGACTCAGTATTAATGAGAGGGAAGCAGTGGCACTGCTGTTATTATTTATGACTTATCCTGCTCTACAGATATGTAAGGCACCTTAAAAAACCAAGTAAAAAAGGTATCCCTGCTGATAACCATGCAGAGCAGCAAGGCAGGGTTGGCATCCTCACAATTCCTGCTGCAGAGGGTCTAAAGAAAGAAGGCTGGGCAGCAGTGAGGACAGCACCCCCTTCCAGTGCTGTCAGAGACCTGGGTAAATGGAGAGAAGTCAGCATTGTAGACCCCTGAACAGACATGTGTTAAAAAAACAGGCAGATATGGTTTGGTGGTGGACTTGGCAATGCTGGGTTAACAGTTGGACTCAAACACCTTAGAGGTCTTTTCCAACCTTAATGATTCTATGATTCTATGAAAATTCTGCTTATTATTTCCACTACATAATGTTCTAGTGTCTCCTTCACACATCTTGGATTCATGCACAAATGGTAGGAAGAATTCAGGCTCACTTTTCCCACTGGCACAAACCTAAATTATTCCCCTAAAACACAGAATATGGGAAAGCAAAGAATGTGCTTACTTTGTCTCTTTCATGCAGAGAATATTTCTATGCAGACACTATTTTAACAGTTAAGAGTAAAATAAAATATTATTGCTATTAGTAAAAATCACCTCTTGACTGCTGGGTATTGCTCTATTTTCCTCTTTTATAACTCTATATTGTCTGAAGACCCTGATCTGCGTCACAGGCGTGGACAGAGGGATATGAAATATATGCAGGGGACATAAGTCCTTCACCTCCTGCTAAATTTGAATCTTAAAAACAGTAATAAAAAAAATCCAGTCTGCATTCCAAAACTGTTGATTTCTCCAGTTACAAGTAATTTTTTTTCACTTTCCCCTCTGTTTAATTACCTGCTTCTGTTATCAGCTTCTGTGGTTTTCAGCTACCAATGTATATTGAGGCTGAACTGGTATGTCCCAAAGTAAGAATGACTCTGAAACAGCTACTCAGGAGCTGCTGCACATGCTTCATTTTTTCATGTCCTTCATGATCAAAGCCTGTTTTTAACATCTGACTAATGTACTACAGCCTTGATCACAATAACTGTGCACCTTCAGTCACTGCTAGAAAGGGTGCCCAAAATTACTCAGGCAGGGGAACACACAGCGAAAGGGAAAGCAACCTGACAAGAGATCAAGGACATCATTATCAGCACTGACAGAGGTTTGGTGTATCTCATGTGAGATGTCTGACCATGAATCCATCTGTGGGATCAGTGTTTCTTCCAGAAAGGTCTTTGGATGGGAGAAAGCCATAACCTCAAAACAGGGTTGTCAAGTTCTAAACTTATTCCCTCATTTGGTTCAATAGGGAGGAAAGTTTGATGGTGGTCATGGCACACTGCAAAATACATACATTTGTTCAATCATTTCTTAACGGAATGTTCTGCTTAATCTTAAAAAAAGTCACTCAAAATTGGCTTGTCTCCACTCGGTTTCAAGAACACCTTGATTTTTTCACATTACTGTAAATTTTACAAAGCTAACACCCCTCTCTATCCTGATTTCAGCTCCTTATCATATATATTGCTCTGTCTTTACTTCATTGCTTTTTATGTGACATTACAGAACAGCTTGCAAAACATCTGGCAGTAAATGGCTTATATTTTGAGGCTATAATTTTGCACGAGGAACTTTTAGAGACATTAGTAAGTTTTGGATAAAAGTTATTGTCAGAGTATAGTACTTCACACTACTATAAGAATATCAGAGAAATTTCCTCATGAAACCAAAATCTTGAAAAAGTTTGGGATTTTTTTTTTTTACCTTGCTGACACAAATGATGTTATAACAAAGTATTGGTTCTAAATTTGCCATAGCTGTAACTTCGCATAAATTTGTTCTGGTTTTGGAGGAAAGAAGGACGGTATTTTCAACAGCACATACCCACTAAAAGCATCACATCAAAGGGTTCAAGGGAGTAAAGTTTTACTGAGCTTGGTGAAGCTATGCTGATCTATTGCTATAGACTAACAACCAGTTCTGCGCACCGTAATAAAACTGAATATAGTTAAATCATACTGTAGGTAGTGAAAACAGCGTCACTGTTTCATAAAACCCGTGAAAAAATGTGATGGATAAGTACGACCTGATGCTACTGCAGAAACACTGGTTCCTGGGGTCAGGAAAATGCATGAGCATTACTGTTATGACAATATTAAGGATAAATGTGTGGAGAAGCTATTGGAATTAAAATGATGCAATAAAAAGTTTGCACTTACATCACGTATTTATTTAACAAATGAAACAGAACTCTTTATATAAATCTCTGAGAACTTACAGACCGGTTTGTGCTAAAAGATTATTTGGACACAATCAGCTTTCCAGTCTTTTCCATACCCAGAAGCGTCCCCTCTTCCAGAATATGAGACAAGAAAACTTTTATCTAATGTTTTTGAGTCTCAGTGGTATGAAAAGACATTTCAATTGTTCCAGACCTTTTATCTCAAATATGGGTACTATGGCAAATTATACATTAAATTATGTAACTTTCCTCACAATTAACACATAACATGGGCTGTTATGTTTAGATGATTAAACCAAAGTAATCAAACACAGAGGATTAAAGTCACTGGGTTCACAGCTTTGTGAGGATTCATGACAGCAACATGAAAAAGGTAAATGAGCAGCACAGACATGGCACATCTAGCACAATAAGTCACCATCTAATCCAAAGTATAATGAAACAGTTCAAGTTCAGAAATAAGTATAGTTACAATATAAGAAAAGAAAATCTTCTTTTGTTGAGTGTCCCTTTCAAAGTAACTATAGGTTATGCTAAGTGAAGGATGAGACACAAAATCTTCATATAGAAAGAGCAGAAAATAAGAACGAATCTTTTAAGCTCAGTGGTATTTTTTAAACTTTTTTCTCTTCCCTTTTCTTTTGACCAGCCTTAGGCTGGTGCTTTGATCTATATTTCAGTCACCAAGGTCCCTTATCAGAGAATACACAAGAAAAGGACAGTGAAAGATACAGATAGAATGACAAATAGAAGTACCTTGAGTCACTACAGAGAGACTTTTCTGCTCTTCAGAATGAATTCTATCTGGAAACCATATCTGCAATGGGAATGGACCAGAGCTTTGCCCTGAGGGCCTAAAGCAACTCCCACTGATTGCAAAAAACCCTTTTTGATATGTAGACTGATCAGTCTAAGATTCCAGAGGATAAAACAATAACATATAATGTTCTGACATTCCTTGGATGCTCCTTTTTCTGCTCCTCTCCCTTCCTGCACTGAGGGCAGCTTCTCTGTCACTCCATGTACCTGCTTCCATGTGTGTGTACACATCTCTGCCTTCCAGGAATAGCTTTTACATGCACAGTGTAAGGCGTATAGATCAAACCTACCTCTCGCCCAGCAGTCTGTCTGACAGACCAGAGACAGATGTCCAGGGTAAAAAACAGCCAGAAAGCCCTTCCTTCACTGCTCATGTTTTACAAGCCAGAAACAGAGGTGGTAGCTCAGTATTAGGTCCCCCTCGGTGTATTCTCCTCTCAGACAGATGAGGCAGCTTTACCACAGTGGTAATTTTAGCATCAGTAGCTTTCACATATGTGTAAGGAATTACTCGAGTTTGTTTGCTTTGAACTGAGTGTGTGACTTCGGGCTCATGTATCAGAAGTGGATCCCTCTTCCCCTCCTCGTCACCCCTGCTCTGTACCACCTCTTCCCTGGCAGTCCTGGTCCACATCACCGTTTCTTGCACAGATGGCACCCACACCTCTGAACAGCCACCCTGCCCTTTCCCATACCTTTCCCACTTCTGGCTGAAACAGAAAGACCAGAAATGCACAAAGCATTGAAGGTGCAAACATACCATAGACTTATACACTGGCATAATAACATTACATTGTTCTCTATTCATTTCCTGATATTTCCTAGCATTGGATTTGCTTTTTGACTTCTACTGAATATTGAGTTGATGTTTTTATAGAACTAGCTATGATATTCCCAATACCTCTCTCTTGAATGATAATAGTCAGCCCAGAGCCCATAATTTTGTAACTAAAGCTTTATTGCTTTTACCTGTGTAAATTACTTTACATTTATCCATATTGAATTTAATTTTCTATTTTATCTCTCAACCATTTAGCCTTGTACAGCCTTTTTGCAAATCTTTGCAGTCAGCTCTCAGTTTTACTAAGCCAAGCAAGTTCACGCCATCAACAAAGTTTGTGTCCTCATTCTCTTCACCTTAGAGATTTGTGCACTTTCCTGGTGTTTTCAAGCAGCTGATTCAGGGCCGTAGTACTAAGAAAAGTGAGACAAACTAGTCTTCCTCAGCCTTGCCACTAGAATTATTTGTACTTTATGCTTCCAAAATTTTGCATAGTTGGCGATGGGCCATAATCTTCCCATCTATTTTTATCTAGTTTTTCACTTCTTTTCCTCATACATGTCCTCCGTATAGAGCAACTGCATTATTCATCTTTTTGAACATGCACAGCATTTTGAGATGGAGTTTGGAATAGATCTATTTCACAGAGAAAACAAAGCTTTCTCAAGAACAATGTTCAGCTTGAGGGCAGCTAGCAAACTTGTGTAATGTTGAGCTAAGAAAATAGAGAAATGGTATTGTAGGCTTAGCTACCACACTGGATAATGGTGATTAAGGCACACTAATTTTTGTAGCCAGCAATACATACTGAGTGATAGGATGAGCAGCAAATCAACCCTGCTGAGACCTCATGGTCCTGAACACCTCCACCCGAGTCAAGAGTAGGCAACTTCAGAGGAAAGTACAGAATACAGCTCTCACTTTTCCTTCAGGACTCATAATAAAAATACCTTAACTTCTTTCACACAAGATTTAATTTGGTCACAGTCATTCTCAAGTATAATCTCTTTGTAAATTTGATCTTGTTTCCTTTTCTTTGGTTTTTGGTTGTTTGTTTTCTGGGGGTTTTTTTGGGTTGTTTTTTTTTCCAGCTGCAGATATTTCTGCAACCTAGAGGCTTGAAGGAAGGACATAAAATGTTGTCTAGTGAACCCACATACCACCCTCCAAAAGGAAACTGGCAAGTAGGACATCTGGACAGATAGTTCAGTGGTACCACTGATGGGTGATTTGGTGACTAGCACACCACTGTGCTTCCAGGTTTATGGAGATGATTTTCCAGTCCTTCACAGTTATCTCAGCTCTTAACTAAATCTACCTGATTTGCATGTCCAACTCATGTGGTTAATTTACTGAGCTTTTCCCCTTTCACACTGTTGATAAATATGCCATCATGTCCTCTAAACCTTGTTTAAACTTCCTGAAGCACAGTTTCAACAAACTTCCCACCACAGTCAGCAGCAGATTTCAATGGAGCTGCTCATGAGTATGGACTCTGCGATGTGGCACAGACAAAAAACATTGGTGTGTAGGCTACTGCACCTCTAACCTCTTTTACAGTAAGAATAGAATCTTACTCCTTCTCCTTTTCCCCTATCTCCTAGCGAGGTCTTAATCCATGTGAAGTTTTAACTCTCACTCCATGGTTACCAAGCTTCCCTAACAGTCTCTTGTAAGGGTCTTTACCAAAGGCCTTTTGAAAGCCTGAATAAATTTTATCCACCATTTCTCCCTTATTCACTATTTTGTTAATTCTGAATGAGTGTTGGCAGCTTAGAGAGCTATTATTTGGCCCTGAGAAGCCTGAGGCTTTAGTCCTAGCAGGTTGTATACATTAACTTAATATATAACTCTATCTTTCATAATTTTCCTGACCATTTTTCCTGCTGCTGAGGTATGTCGCGTGTATCTATAAAAGACAATTGCCTCTGGCACTTTATGAAAGATTAAGGCAGTTTTGGCTACAACCCAGCTGGCTGTAATAGAAGGGTTTTATTTCAGATTTTTAACAATAAACTGTGTATCTCTAAACAGCAATTCAGCTGCTTCATTATTTAGTCCCTCCTAGCTCCTAGACAGCTAAGGCACAGCAGTGATGATTAATTACTACGTAATGTGTTCTGTTATTCCAGTACCTTTTCTCCATTTTTTGTTTTTTGTTCTCAGAGAACATATCACCCTTTTTTCATGTTGATAATAGCACCTATTTAAGTTATTTTTGTAAACAAGAGTTAAAGCTCTGTAGCGCAAGTCAATGTATGTTTTGCTTATCGCTTCTTGATATTGTGGAGAAGAATGTCTGTGACTGACACTATGTGAAAAAGAGAGGTAAGCAGAGGGAAAAAATGAAAGAAAAGAAATAATTCATGTTACTGGTAAGGGCAGATCATTCTCTTTAATCCTGGGCCAAAAAGTGCCCTGGTAAGCAAGCATAAATTGGGTCTATTTCGAGTCCAATATATATTTGAAGAAATTTGGTATAATTTCACTGAGACAAATGAGAAAGTCGTTTACACAACTTGCAGCTCTGTCGCATTTATTTCAATGAAATTATTCTGCATTAATGTGGGTGTAACCCAGAATAGCATTTAATTCACTGTTAAGGTAATAACTTCTCTGTTCCTAATCCTGTGATTGTTGGTAGCAAAAATAGTCTGTGGGATACTGGCATGAATGAAACAAGACAAGGAGAACTGGAGAGAGGAGAGGAGAGGAGAGGAGAGGAGAGGAGAGNGGTCTATTTCGAGTCCAATATATATTTGAAGAAATTTGGTATAATTTCACTGAGACAAATGAGAAAGTCGTTTACACAACTTGCAGCTCTGTCTCATTTATTTCAATGAAATTATTCTGCATTAATGTGGGTGTAACCCAGAATAGCATTTAATTCACTGTTAAGGTAATAACTTCTCTGTTCCTAATCCTGTGATTGTTGGTAGCAAAAATAGTCTGTGGGATACTGGCATGAATGAAACAAGACAAGGAGAACTGGAGAGAGGAGAGGAGAGGAGAGAGGAGAGGGAATAAAGCTCTCCACATGCAGAGAAAATAGGTTTTGTTATTTATTTCACCAATAGCTAGAAATTTACTTGAACCTCTCATTCCCATTGTGCCAGGCACCATAGCAACTTAACTGGGTAGAGGCTGTTGAGGCAATAACTTGTTTAGCTCTTTTGCACTCCCCTCCCTCCTGCCTCCCAGCTAAACTGCGTTCTGAACAGCCAGACAGCCAACTGGGGCTCCTGGGCTGGTCTGGCTGGGAAGGAGCGCACTCCAGCCTAATTCCTTGTACCCACTTCAGTGTTTCTATCATTTCTTTGTGCCAAACACAGCAGAATGCAGCAGAAAGATAAAAAGAGAGACAATACCCTGCTCAAAGAGCTTCCAGCAGAAGCAGACACCTTCCAAAGAGAGAAATGGAGAGGCAGTCTGCCTGAGCTCTCTAGAATAGAAAACTAGAGATAGAAAGTGAACCAGCAGGTCTTGAGACCCATATGCCTTTACAATGCACTATTTTTTTAGACAAAACACGTCAGACAACAATACATTTCTTAGTTGGGTGCTGGAATTTTTGAGTACTGCTGCCCCAGGATTAATTGCAGTCTTTGGAAATGCTTTGTTACTTCTCTGTTACCATTGATGATGATTTGCTTCTGCTTTGCAAGTTTGAGTTGGTTTATTGGAAATTTTATGAGGGTAAAAAAGGTTTATGGGGGTAAAGAGGAAGAATTATCACCGTATGTTAAAGGAAGAGTTATTACCACTACTCATAATAGCAGTGGGAAGGATTATCACTAGCAAAAGCACAAGAGGATTACTTGGGACTCAGCAATGTACAGTAAACAATCTTTATCTCTTGCAGAATGTCAGTGCATATTTTACAATATAGTTGGCACTAGTGATCCATGAAAAAAAAATCTGCTGCAATTTAAGTTTCATCATTCTGAACCTTAGAATAAAATTAATATTCACTTGTCAAAAAACCAGTGGAAAAAAAAAGCTGCTTAGGAAAGGAACAGGGAAAAGCACTGTAATTTCATTTCAGTCTAATTCCAATTTAAAATCTTTGTATCAGCACCCCTTTGGCAAGTTATCAGTAAATTCATAAGACTCAGCAGAGCAGTATGAGCATGCAGATAACAGACAGGAGATCACCAAGCAAACTAGTTTCAAAAGCTTATAGTTTATTTTAAATACCTTTTTAAAAGTACACAATATATTCCCAACTTCCCCCTGTCACAGCCATAAATATCAACTGATTAAATGTTTTTCTTATTTAACAAAAGTACAGATTTTTCAAACACGCTCACAGGCACACACACAGGCACATCCTGTCTACAGAGATTAAAGTCAGCACAGCCAGGATTTAAGAAAAGGGTAATGAAGACAATATAAATGAAATTTTTGTGAGGATTTCTTCTAGTAAGAAAAAATAAAGTAACCAGAATGGGGTTATGTGTGACAAAAACATTTCATATTCTGCTGGAAATTACTTGGATAATGTGAAGATAGGCAGCATATAATATAGTGAAAAAGATGTAAAAGACCGTGTAAAGAAAGCGAGCCTGTCTAAAATGTGATGGAATTACATGAACTAATATTAGTTTTGCCCTTGGAAATTTATATTCACATTTATAGTTACAGATATAAAATCAGATTTATAAATCAAAAATACCCTGAGATGAATTCTGCACCAGCTCTTGTCTTGCTATTCGCTTATCAATGGTAAGTTTCAAATGAGCCTCTGCTGGAACTTAAGAATGTGAGTGATGCCCTGGTTTCTTTTATGCCTTTTACATAGCTTTGTTCAATAACTCTATAGAGACATAGCATATGTATATATAACATTTTTGTATATATTTGTATATATTTATATATATATATATGTATGTATGTATGTATGTATGTATGTGTACAACAACACACAAGAATCTCAAATCTCTGATCAAGGTGTCTCCTATTGCAAAGAATTCTTGGTTATTACAGAAAAAAAAGACCCCCCAATACAAAATGACATGCTAGTTATACATTCCTCCTGGTTTTCAAGTTAAGACAACACTTGTACTAGGAGGTTGTTTTGAAGTCACTCTTTTGCAATACAATTATGTTAATGGAAATTAGGGCTGGAATTACAAAGATGGAAAACTGTGAAAAATAAAAATTGGGGATGCTCTGGATCATTGAAAAGGGTAATTAACATTGTTTTGCAAAAATTATGGAAAGCTCATGCAAATTACATCTTATTTTAAATAAACTTGCTATGCATATATACATACTAATTTTGAAAGATGAGTTTCTAATTTTTAGGAAATAAATAAGTTGGAAAATTAATTCTCTCATATTGATGTATTTATTGTGTTTAGGAATTTACTGTGTTTAGGAGACTTAGATTCTCCTGTTCAAGGTACAAATCAATCATGGACAAAGCCACCTTCCCCAAATGCACCCAGCAATATATATCTCAGGTCTCAGCTGCAGGATTATCTCAGTGATATGCAGTGCAGGCAAGTTAATCAGAGTGCTTGTTAAACCTTCAAAGTCAGCGAAGTTAACAAAACAAGTTAATAGTAATTACAAAAAAAATTGTAAAAAAAATAGGGGAATCCTAGTAAACAGGACTACTGACTGACCTACTCTTGGAAGCATAAAGATCTAATTTTCCCCTCACGCATTGCAGCTACAACAACAACAACAACAACAACAACAACAACAACAACAACAAAAGTAGGTATTTAAGATGAGAAGGGAATATGCCATACCAGAGGAAGGTAGTTCACATTAACAGCATTGCATCCACACAGATGTTCCAGTGGATCCATAGGAAAATGTTTTTCTTAAAAGACATCTAATATCAATACATACTGACAGTCCCTAACACAAATTCCTGTGCATACTTTTCAGTGGCAATACACTGGCATATTTCATTTACAGGTGGTCCAGCATTACTTTCCTGAACTGTAGAAAACTTGCTTTACATAGAATTAACACTTCAGGTGACAAAACACCTCATTTTCTCCTTTTGGTAGATGATTCAGGACGAACAAAGCTCTTCCATCTTTCACATAATATATTTCCAGCTTTCGAAGCAACTCTTTGGGAAAAGTCCACTTTCTGATGGGGTTTGGCGTGCGGCCCCAGCAGGCAGTGGTGGAAGGTGAAGCCTCAGCGAGGCAGAGCAGCAAGCACAGAGGGAATGAGATCACTCCCAGCCCAAGGCAGTGCCTCACACAGACCATCTTAGCAAGCACGTTTCTCCTTTCTGCTGGGAACTTCACTGAAGCATTTTTGTTTTAACAGTACATAATTTCATAACACAGTTCCATCTCTCTGAAGTTGCATCCATGGTTCTCCAGTGGTATCATGACCTCAGGGAGTCCATCCTCCAACAGCTTCCGAGCCTCCACTCAGGTGACAACTGCAGTCTACTTCCATCGTGTTATTCTTTAGATCTTGTCTTACCATGCAATCTCTTTACTTTGACCTTCAAGTCAACCAGGATCATGTGTCATGACCGAACCATGTGACAACCTTGAATTTACTTTGTCTGGGATTTTCAAGGTAATGGGATGAACTCGGGTGTCAAGTAGGGTCTCCAGCAGCCTCAGCCTCCGAGGCACTGCTAAGTCTGCTAAGTGGTGTGAAGATATAATTGTGATAATAATAGCACTACTTAATCTCTATTGAACTAAGGTGTTCTGCTACACTTTTGACCCCTGCACATTTATACACCTCATCCTGGCTACTGAAATGTTTTCAAAAGGGTTGTTTGTTGCTGCAGTGTCCTTGATGTGCACTTCTGGAGGCTGAGCCAGTGGGTGCTGCAGTGCTTGACAATCTTTAAACGCTTCAATGCTCTTGAATACCTGATATATTTTGTAGCCTTCCTTCTTTTTGAAGCAGCTTTGAAAATGGTAAGACATATCCAACAACAGTTCTAAGGCACTTAATGGCCACTGCTTCACATCAAGTTGGCAGCATCTGTTTGCCAAATGACAAACACAGCCTGGGTCAGATAAGCTCCAGGTCTCCAAGTAACAAACCTGGAGATGAGCAGAGTTGTTTTTTTCTCTCATAGAGCTGCCGTTGTCACTGCAATGAAAAGCAATGATGTTATTCCAGGGTACAGCTTTGTCTTGTCAAGAATGGCAAAGGTGTTTTCACCTATTGTATGTCAAGATGTCTCAGATCCACTTACTCCTTGGCCTACATCTTTTCAAAGAGTCTTCCTAGAATAAAAAATTCTCTCTCATCTCTTTGATCACTACTTTGATCACTTCTTTCATCTCTTAAACAAAGTGACCCATGCTTTCTGATGTTCAGCTGGACTAATGAAGCATTTTTAATGATTGTCATTGTCTTTACACATCTCAAGATCTCTGACTGCACTGTCACAGAATATTTCTTCATCAACTTGACTTCTATAGATGTCTATGTTCTTTATAGATACCTTTAACTTCTGCTGTAGTATCTAAGATTAGGAGGTTCATGGTGTAGGTAATGATCAGTAGGTATAGATGAAACACTATTTTGGAGCCCTGTGAGGTGCTCTCATTTAATTCACAACATGTTTGTTGCCTGTAAATTCTGTGTTATATCTTCATCAAGAAATAGATTCAGTGTTGATTGGTCAGGGCAAAGAGGGAATTATAGGCAGTATGAATAACAGATAAGTACACACTAAACTGTGCATTCCACTGTATACCAAGCAATCATTACTATTTTCTCTCTCCTTTTTATTGCTTTTAAAGTGGAAACTGTGACTTTGTACTATTATTTAGAATGCTCTTGCCTGTGAAGGCACTGGGACCAAAGACTCATTCTGCTAGATTCTGTGTGCACACAATTTGTTTAACAGTGTAAATGTTTATGTAATCTTTGCTGATGGAAAGGGATACACCAGTAGCAGCTACAATATAAACACAAATGCAGGCAAAAATGCAAAAATTATATTATGCATACCATGTAGAATCAAGCCATATCATATGAAATGCAGTCTTTTTCATGACTGAGATGGTAATTCAAAAGCACTGCCTTGATGATTCTATGCTGATGCATATAGAGTAAGCACTGCCCTGTCTCCAGTGTTAATATATTAGAAAAATCACAGTCTCAGCTTAGTGTCTTTGAAACATTTAATTCAACAGTTGCCACTGCTAACGTCATTAATTCCAACACATTACTTAAAGCATGCATGTTAAACAAATTCAGTTAACTTCGTTGGACTAGTCTAAAAATATGGACATAGTCAATTACTTCAGCTCAGTTAATCAGAAACAGCCTTTTAAAGTCAGTAGCTTACATTTTATAGAAATGGTTTCTATCTATATTTTCATAACTTCACTTTCCATATTTGCACTTTTGTTTTTTAACAGAACCATTTAATAGCTTTTCTGCTTATAATATGAATTCTGTTTTTACTAAGCAATTGTATATATTCAAAATTCACTAAAGAACATCTTCAAAGGATAGTGCTATAAATGAAAAACTAGTTGAATTTGCAGGAAGAAATATTTTCCATTTGAAAATATAATGCCATTGAAACCAAGGAATTACCATTAAGGTTATTTTAGCTATGAAATTAGAGTTCTGAAAATGTAAAATAATGTTCCTATAATATATTAGCTATATCACATATATAATATTTTTTATGTTAACATTCAATTTCATTGAAATCAGAACAAAATCACACTTTTGAAATGACATCTTGAAATTACAGATTTCCTTTTTTTTTTGAAAATGTTAAAGAGAAAAAGAATTATATGACTTCTGATGTAGAGCTTTTTGGATTAGTTTTTTTCATTGTGGACTCATATTCAGACTAAAAAAAGCATTTCAAAGTTTTATCATGCCCCATGTGATAAAGCAGCAATGTGACTAAGTGATCGTGTACAAAATTTCTCTATAAGCAGTTGTGTAATCGTGTAGCAGAGGTTCCCAATCAGCGCCTCTTTAATGAGTTCTGCCAACATTAAAAGGAAGGCACAGCCCACGGTGGAAGTCAATAAACCTTGCTGGAAGATTGCAGTGCAACCAAAGGCGACTCTATGGATTCAGGGGTGTTGCAGGGAGGCTGTGGAGGTGCAGCTCTACCAATCTGTGATGGTTTATTGGAAACACAGGAATGAGAAGCTAAAGGATCAGAAGGGATGTGGGGCAGGAATAGCAGCTGTGGGTAGAGTGAAAGGGGTAGAAAAAACCTGAAACTGCAGCACCCAAATTTGTTCTAGTGAAGATTGAGGGTCATTGCTCACCGAAGAATAAACCAATTTGCAGTAAAGGTCATATCTGCTGCATTGGGATATACATTTTTAATGAAAATAGCAGGGATTGTGGATGCTTATGAATGAATAACTGTGCATGAAGACCATCAGTTCTGCTGTAACAAACAGATAATGCCCACAGTTCACCTTTCAAAGTTATTAATCTTCTAATTGGTGTTGCCTGGTATCAATATTCTATATTTTCCCTAACTTTCCAATCAACCATGTATTGTTTTAAAAACCACATGGTCAAAGGAGATTTTCATGCTAGTGCACCTTTAAATTAGGAATAGTGTTTTTCTTTGTCAGTAATCCTTTTAGTCACAGATGTTTAGCTTGGTGAAATGAAATAGTTCCCAGTATGCTGAAAGTCTGTCTACAATTAAATGTAATCACTTTTTAATTAACTGGAATTTTCAATATCTTCCAAGTACTCTTTATGAAGTTTTATTCAAATGAGTCCATGGTTTACTTTAGTTTTAAAAGTTTGGAGCTCAGAGAAAAGGCAACAGAAGAGATGGTACAGATAAAATGAAGCTTAGCAAAAGAGAATGATGCATGCACAAAATCTGCTTAAAGGCTGTGCAGGGTGTGTGCCCAGAAACGGACCTTGAGCAAGACCTTCACAGGGTATTAATCTGATAGAAACAGCTGTACAGCTGCTCGAAGGTATCATTATCTTAACTGTTATGCTGCTATTAATTATTGTGGTTAAAACTGTAATTGAATGAATGTGTAGAGCAGGTTCAGCCTGCTTGAGCAGTGGCACAGAGAGCTCCACGTGTGACATCTACCCAGGTGGGCTGGCTGTCCTCCCCCGGAAAGTATCACAGGTGCTGTGCTTCAGCAATGTGCTACAGAAGTCTCCGGGGCATTGTGAGCCAGATAAAAACTTTCAAAGTGTCACGAAGCACAGAACTGCATTACTATGAATTTACCTTCCTGGATCAATGGGCACACAAATAGAAGATCATTATAAAGCAAATCAAAAAACCTACTATTATTTCTTTTGAAAAGCTCAAAGCTGAATGTTTTCCATCCAGAAACATATTAAAATTTCTTTTAATAATAACTGAGGATTTTATTCTACTAAACTGAAAAATCTTAATTGTATAAAGAACATACATTTCATTTCAATAAATATGTACTATAAGGTAGTGCTTTAATATCATATAAATGTTATAAATATTACACAAAATGAAATATTATAAAATTATACTGAATATAAAATATATAAATATAAAAATGAAATTAAAAATATCTTTTATCTCTTTAAAAAAAGAGATAGTTAAAATGTATTTTATAAAATTAAAGAAAATTTTTAAGAACTTATTTTGTCATTTTTGACACAAAACTTAATTTAAATCTACAGTGATTTATTAAATATTTTGTTTTCAATTGAATTTATTTTCTGAATTATCATGTCTATGTAGCTCTCCTCTTTCAAGCAAACATTGTGTTAAGCATGCATGAAAGCAATTTAAATATATTCCTGTATTTTTTGCTCTAGTGGTTATTAATGCTATTCTGCTGGTGTCTGAGTGGCCATTTAAAATGCCACCCACCCACCATTCCCTCTGAGGCGAATTCTCAATCTATTGTACAATCAAATGGAGCAGGAAAGGCTCGGTCTAATTCTTGATGCAGATAAGATGAGACAGATGTATTTCAAGGGTTGGAAATGCATCTGAGAGAGGCATCTAAACAATAAAAACCAATTTACTTGATTCAGGCTCAGGCCAAGCTTCCCTGATTGCACAGGTCCAGAAGGAAGAGGCGATCCCTGCAGTCAGCTTTTTGGCTTAGCCTAAAAGAAAAGCACAGCTTGGGAAGTAAAGATTACACGGTCCTTTCAACGCCCCTGATTTGTTTGAGCCCTCTGCTCACAGGGTGGGTGTTTTGTCAGGCAAGAGCAATCCTGCTTGCCCTCAAGAGTATGGGTGAAAGGAGGGAAATCACCCATTTTGCTACTTTTCTCGAGATTTGTGAGGTTCTTCCACAAAAGAGCAGTAGCACTGCCTGCACCTATGCTGGGGTGGCACAGCTCAGGGGAGTTGGGATAGCAGACATTTAATCATTAAGGGTGAAAATGACTCTGTCTCTGAGAATTCATCTCAACAAACTAAAGGATGCCCAAATTGCCTCTCTGCACCCCCCATCTACATGGTGACATTCTCTGAGAGAAGGTGTTTCTCTGCACCCTGCTAGGTGAAAGAATAAACCATGGTGAGGAGGAAGCTCTTTCTGTCCTTCCCACAGACTGACAGCGACATGGATTTTTCTGTTGGCAGTGTGAGACTGTGTGATGGTCACCAAATGGCACTGCAACCAGCAAGCGTCCGGTGGCAGGAGCTGGGAAGGGGCGGCATTGGAACAAGTAAAAAGCAAAGGAGTTTCCTTCCTTAGGAAGAGAAGCGAGCAATTGGCTTGATTTAAAAAGGCCTGGCTTCTAAGCTCTAATTAAAACTTCAAATGAAGGGGAAGGGGAGGATGAAGGGAATGTGATTGTAGCACTTTCTTCTGCAAAAACTGCGCAGTCCGGGGGTCCCATTCATCTCCAGGAGGACATTCCGCCCTCACAAAACCAGCCCAGCCTGGCACCAGCCTGCACAGCCCCGGCTGCTCGTCAGAGCCAGGCACAAGTGTTCAAAAGACGTGTGAGCCGGATGAAAGGGGCATTGGCAGAGCTGTGTGGGGAAGTAGCTGTCACTGGGGGATGGACCAGCACAGGGCTTGCATCAACAGCAAAGCTGCTTCTCATCTCTCAGATGCTCTCTACAGCCTCATTCCCAAGATCACCACTCACACAGTTCACTGAAGCTGAGGAGTGGGTTTCTGTCCAGAGAAGGGTCAAGGTGGGGAAGCTGCAAGACTGAAGTCTGTTTGCAAAATGTGTGAGAGATCTGCTTCATAGTATAGACATTGTCACTAAGCCCTGGCAGCCTGTGGCTTGGAGTGTGGACCAGGTTTAAATGCACATGTATGAAGCAAAAATAGTTATTTACTACTGATGAATCTGTAGACAAAACAGTGCTCAGAAAGCACCAAGGCCAAGTAAGCCACACGGTGGGCTTCCAGCCACACACTTAGGGAGAGCTAATGGAGAAAATCGATGGAAAATGACAGCCACTGCTACGGAACGTGAAGAAGGGGTGTTAAATTCGCAGGGGGTATAGGTTAATGCAGAGGAGTCCCAAATTCACACTGGGTATACATTTCCATTTTACCCATAATAACGTTCTCACTTCAAATTTAGGCCTGAGGCCACAAGCTGGGGGTCACCTCCAGTCAGATTGTGTCCAAAACCCATCTCTATACGTGAAGATATTTTCCACTCTGACCCGTGCTACCTATGCAGCAGGTGAGAGCCTGACCCCACGTTGGGCAAAGCTGCTGCTTGCCAGTGATACAAGCAATTAAGGGTTTGGATGGGAGTGTGAGCTCAAGCCTGCAGCTATCTGGCAGCACAGACATAGTCTGAATTTCCTTTCCTCAGGGAGGTTATGTCCTCCCCTGCATAAATATATAACTATTCTTGCAGTGTACATCTTCCCATTGCCACTGAGAGTATCTGTACATCAATAGGGTTCTATATTTTTAAATAAATGCATCATTATGTACTGCCACAGCTCTGGTAACACAGACTTTTCTCCATTAACATATTTTTCAAGAAGTTTTTATGCTGCTAAAAGAAAAACTGCCTTGGAAAATGTTTCCTTCTCCCTCAAAATATTTCGGTTTAAAATATTACCATTAATATTAATAATAATATTCTAAGAAGTATTCTTGCTTTTTCTGAAGTGGCAATTGAAAGCAGTCCTGAAAGATTTTTATTTTCTTTCAGTGTTGTCTTGCTCAGATCATGTATCTGGCAGAAGAGAGTGCCTATGGGGAAAGGAGGAGAGAAAAGACCACAGTTACTAACATAGAGTATTTTAATACAGAATCCAAATGAGTGCTGCAGCCTTTGTTTGGGTAATAAAAGAACAACTGATGTAGTGATAATATACTGTAAAAAATAGCCAGTGTTTTGATACAATAATGCTCTCATTGCTATGGGGATTTTTCTGCAGTTATTTAGTTGTGTAAATCATGTGTACATATATATATATATATATAAAACCAAGCTTCATGCCAAATCTTCAGGCAATTTTTACAGCCATTAGCAAGGCAAACATGAAGTACAGGAGGTTTCTTAACAGAAAAATAAAAGAAAGTCAGGGGAAAAAATTCCTTTTAGAAGCTTAAACTACCCAGGCAATGCATCTTCTATCTGCAGGCACACAAACATACTGGAAAACAAAGCCTGTCCTGAATAGCTTACGATGAATCTACAATCATAGAAAAGCTGGGCTTTAAGGGATCCTCTTAAAACCTGCACTGAAGCAGCACCAAAATATATGTAGCACCCTGTGTCTTAACTGTCCTTGAAAACCTTCAGTGAAGCAGCTCCTGAAGCCTGTTCCAGTATTTCATATATATTGGGAGTGTTATTGTATAACATTCATCTTAAATTGGTACATTTTTCATGAAACTCTTTATTCTATCCGAAGGACCATGGAAAATAATGAATCACTGAGTTTTTTAGTACAAATTGTGTGTACTGGAAGACTGATAACTGTATTTGTCAGTCTTGTCTTTTCCAGATTGAGCCCAGCTCGTTCAGCTTAATCTTGCTATTCTTGTAGGATTCCCTGTTTGTCTTTAACCAACACTAAAGCTGATATATAGTCTAGATAAAGCCTTGTGATGGACAAACAGCATTGAAGCATGAAGAGGGGAAAAAAAAGCCTTGCACTGGCAACCTCATTGTAACATACCAGCGACAAAGAGCTGGTTTGCCTTTTTATTGATCAAAAACTTTTATACAGATCAAGGCAGTTCCTCCCCTCCACGGTGAGTTAGCACCACTGAGCACACAAGCACTGCTATCCTCATTTGCACAATGTGAGAACCTCCCTGAAAATCTCTCTGAGTTGTTTAAGATTTCTATTCTGCAGAAGAAAGAGTATTACAGATCTTGCAGTAATTAAGCTCTGCATACTGCATCTTCCAGCCAAAGATTTCATTTTTAATAATCCTTTATTTTTCCTTTTTTATTCTTTTTTTTCTTTTTTTTCTTTTTTTTTTTTGTTCCTGCAGAGTGCAGCAGCTCGAGATTCAATGGTGTAACAACTGGGGAGGCTTTGTAAACTGACTCAATAATGCTTAAAATTTAATTAAGCTGTTGCATCTGAAGAACTGACTCCAAAGAGTATATGTGATCCATCATGATACAGCCAGGGCTGTTTCAACCACAGCAATATTAAAGTGCCCATCTTTTCATTGTAAGCCTTTGGCAACATGCTATTTTTCCGCAGAGAGACAGAAGAAAAGAACAAAATCCAGCCAGGAACTCTCTGCAGTTTACTTTGAACTGTTCACCACACTTTGACCTTCATAGCTAAGCATCCCTTCAAGCCCTACAAAACATGCATGGATTTCTGATCCCCGAATGTTTGATTTTCCCAAGGTGTTTGGCTGTCCTTGCAGAGAATTATCACTGGAAAGGAGAGCAGGAAGAATGCAAGTCAGGGCAATCCCAAGCACAAATACAGGCTGGGAGAATGGATTGAGAGTGAGATTTGGGGATGTTTGTTGATGAGAAGCTCAGCATGATCTGGCAATGTCCACTTGTGACCCAGAAAGCCAACTGTATCCTGGATTGCACACAAGGATGGCTGCAGGTCAAGGGAGGGGATTCTCCCCCTGTACTCTGTTCTTGTGACTTTACCTGGAGTGCTGTGTCCAGCTCTGGAACTCTCACCATAAGAAGGACATGGATCTGCTGGACTGAGTCCAGAGGAGGCACAGAAAGATGCTCAGAGGGCTGGAGCACCTCTCCTATGGAGACAGGCTGAAAGAATTGGGATTGTTCAACCTGGAGAAGAAATGGCTCCAGGGCAACCTTACAGCATCTTCTGGTACCTAAAGGTTCAACAAGAGGTAGAGAGGGACTTTTTACAAACCTTATAGTGACAGCACGAGGGGGAATGGCTTTAGACTGAAAGAGGGTAGGTTTAGAATAGGTGTTAGGAAAAAATTCTTTCCTGTGAGGTGGTGAAGCACTGGAAGAGGTTGCCTGGAGAGATTGTGGATGTCCATCCCTGGAAGTGTTCAAAGCCAGTTTGAATGAGGCTTTGAGCAAGCTGATCTAGTGTGTGGCATCCCTGCCCCTTGTGGGGGATTGAACTAAAAGATCTTATAGGTCACTTCCAACCCACACTATTCTGTGATTCTCTGGATTGTTTGCAGTATAAGTTTTGTACCTGACTTGTAAAGGGAAAAGAAATATTCCATAAACCCTGAGCAAAGGTGGCTTCTTGAGAAATTGCAAAGGCCTCTAATACTTTGGGAGTGTGCTTGGAGCTGGGAAGGCACCAGGACTCCCCTGACACTTCACAAAACATTCACACTAGCTCTTTGGATTTGCAAGCACATCTCTCAGAGCCTGACACATCCATAAAGGCAGAAATTGTAAGGAGGCAGCTTGAGCTTTTAAATAAATTTTATTTTATTTTAAAATGTATGTCCTAAATCACCACATGGTTGAAAATTTTGCCTATCTGGATTTTCATTCTGAACTTCTTTCATGGGTCTTATTCCAATCAAGTATAAGAAAGAAAAAAACAAAAAAATGAAAAAGAAAAAAAGGAAGTCATGGTTTTGTACATAATGCATGAACAGAACTTTTATACAGTTCTGAAATATTAAAGTGGAAGTTTATTATGTTGTATAATGATTATAATAATATTGTATGAATGTATGGGAAATTTCCTAGACAGACATTTGAAAATAACTCAGAATATGGCTTTGTCCCAGCTCTTTCAATGCTATATTTTTATGTATTCCAAAATTACTCTTTTTTAACATGTTCTGCATTTCTCTACATTGTGCTTACTCTGCCTCACCCTGTGTTAGCACCACTGCATTTTATAAGAGCTCGAGAGGAAGAGACAGCTGGTTATGGTAGAGTCAGCTGGTGATGCTGACAAGCTCCTTGATGCACTAAAAAGCCAGGTAAAAACTGGTCATGCTCTAAACATCAAAGTTAATTCTCACCAGAGGCTTGTGGGAATACACAGGTCACATCACAAGGTGTTTGTACAAAATATCCTACAGCAGCACTATCACCTCCACCTGGGCATGATGCCTGCCTCTTACATGGAATGGTGACAATGATCCCTCCTGCCACCTCCCACTCACTCCCTGATGCAGGAATTCTGCCCTGAAATGTTTACCAAAGGACCATAATATACACTCTTTCTTTAAGCTTCTACAAAAATAAATATCAGAAGTTTTACTGAAGTCCACAGAAATATGGCCACAGTTGCAGAAGTTAACATGGCACCTTAAAAGCTGGATAGGAGTCTCACCAAGATGCATTACTAAGAAATTACTGACTAGATTGAAGCAAAGGCAGTATTTTTCAATTTATGGACACACAAATTTCATAAAACACAGCTGTGCTCCAAAAGCATTTCTACTTTGGGTCTGTTTTTCCAATATTATTCATTTTAAAGGAGTCATTCAAGTTTTTTTTTTGTCATATTTTCAAGATTTGAACATTTTTCAGTCCACAGAGCATAAAAACTACCACTGTTTCAAAAGTTGTTCATAAACTCGTATTTTTTAAAAATACATGTTACAATGCTGCAAAAAAAGGTACTTTTTCATGCATTTTTGAAGTGTTTTTCCATTGACTTTAGCAAGATAAAATTTCTATACAAGCAATTAAAAATGAAAAGTAGTTATCTTGACAGTTTTTGAAAGGTGCTCTGTGAAGGGCTATCTTTTGGAGGATTTGGGATTTTGAGTGAAGAGGGGAAAATCTCAGAAAATTCCCCTACTAATACTTCTGAGATAATTTCTTTTCTGGAGTATATCTGCAAAAGATACTGCAGAATGGGTTGGAACAAGGAACTAATTGGACTGGGGTTTGGTCTATGCTTTATCTATTTCCCTTTCCAGCAATTTCTCTGCATAAAATACCCTAATCAGACTTTGCCTGCATTCCAAACTCCCTGTAAAAAAAGAGGAATGGACTTACTTAGGAGGAAAACATATGTAGTATAGGGATAGGGAGAAATAGGTTCACAACTCTGGCTTTTCACACTTGTTGGCTCCCCAGTAACAATCAATATACTGATATTATATGTGTGTTTCTTTTGTGAAAGCAACAGAATCAGAAAATTAGTAGTTGTTTGGGCCGTAAAGTGGACTACTGTCTCCAAATGTTGTAGCTTTTGGGATATCTAATTCAGGGTCTAAATTTCCAGTGCTTTTTCCTACCTTACCTCCACCCATTTGAAAAACTGCCAGCATTTTCTGATCTGGCTTTTACGGGTTGTTTCACAGACCTGCATATTCAGCTCAAGTTATTTAGCTTTATGTACAAGCAATTTGAACAAGCATTTTGTTTCTTCTACTTCATAAAATATCCATCAAGCTTAGACATGCATTCCTGATCATTTTTTCCCCCTAAGGTTTTTTTCAGACTTATCCCATGGTCTCCTTCCTGTCCCTAGTCTCTTATTTCCACTCTCCCTGTTGTTTCCAGATGACACATTATCCATTTCAGAAGCCATGAGCTGTAGGTTATTTCCACAGAGCCACTTAAGTTAGCCCTGGATTTCCCCAGCTGCCACACTCAGAGACTCCAACACATTGCTTTGGCTCTCTCCCACTTGCTTTTCCCATTTCCCTTTCTAAAGACATTCCCTCCAGCATCTGCCTTATTAGGCTGAGGGACAAAACCCACACTAACGGACCCTACCAAGCACAGCACGGGCCCTGAAGGAATACAAAATTCTCAACATGCCCACTAGATTCAGTCCAAAGCAAGTGAAGGCTGCTGGATACCAATTCCATGTTTTCCTTATCCTAACCCTCCTGAGTTTCCAGTGTACATTCCCTATACAAAGAGGCTGGGCTAAATGCTTGGGTTGTGTGTCAAGGATATCCCCTAACCCTTAGCTTAAATCACGGAGAAGTGCCATGATGCTACACGAGGCGGATTGTCCTCTCCAACAGGTGTCACATCTAAAGCTCCTACCCAGGGACACACAAAATGCTGATTTGGCTCCTGTGCAGAACTGTAAGAGGTCAGTTTGGAAAGAAGATCTCACAGCAGAGAGAGGATGATACTGTCCCCCCAAAGAGGAAGCTGCAATCAAAGTAGAGATCTCAAAACTGCAGATACGTTGCTCCTCTCAGTAGATAATCTTTTTTCTGGCTAGTCTTGAACTTCTTAAAATCAGTGATAGGATTGCAATAAGCTTAACCTGAATCAGAATTTTGCCCACCATGTTTGAAAAATGTCAGATTGAACCTCAGTAAATTTTCCTTCCATTAAGAAAAAAAATAGCAAAAATAGACAAAACCCTCAGAAAGACTCTCAGTTCTTCAGAAGATTTTATATGGTAGAAGACAATTCAAAACAGACCTATTTGGATATGTTATTAGGATATAGACACCAGGCACTTGCTCTGGGAAGAGAAAGAGCTGTGCAGCCTTGTACTTCTGCACTTCTGGAGTCATCTGCTTTCAAACCACATTATATTCAATAAATTCAATAAGAATTCATAACGAATTTGAATCTTCTATCAGATCATCTAGAAGGGAAAAAAAAAGAAACAATCACAAAAAACTTAGAAGTGAGAACTTTTTTTATCCTAAACAAAATTTGTCTGATACTAGGCTTCCTTCTTATTTAAAATGGCCTTGAGAAATTGATCGGAATTCTTCAGGTAAAGAGCAGTGTAAGGTTTCAAAATCACAAGACAGCCATTTTAGGGATATATCTTGGATAGAAGGACATATGAGGAACAAAATAATTACATATAAATTTAATCTAGGCTAGTATATGTTCATGACACAACAGATGAGGCACTATAAAACCATATTGGTGGGGTGGAAAGCTTATTTAAATACATTTGAATAACTTATTTCATGAAGTCTGGATAAAAATAGGACAGAGAGTGTGTGGGCTATATTACTGAGATACGTTCCCATTCAAAACAGACATATTTCATCAGTTTTTCCTTTCAATAATCCAATTGTCAGTTTTATAGTCCATAAAAAGAAATGTGCAGAAGGGATAGGAAATGACTTTCATACATATCCTGACTGCTGAGTTGCTCTGTTTCATTACATTGCCCTGCAGATGACTGACAGCTCTGTAATCAACTTCAGACTGGATTTAGTGGTTCCACATCCCATTCTCTCATTAATTATTGAAGGCATTTTTCTCTGTTGCACACCGGGTCGCTGTATCCACTGTGCTTATATTTGCATCTCCTGAGCAGCAGAGGAGTTGTTGTTGAACTGGGAATCAGTCATCACATGCACACACACAAGAAAAGATGAAGAGGAAGAAAAGTAACATAAAAGAACTGTTTGCAAGAGGCCTGGAGCAGCTCCACTGCTACCTGTGAGGTCTCAGCACACTGTGTTCAGAAACAAACCAGTGCTTTACAAGAGAGGCTCTTGTTTTGCAAATGCTTTTGGTTTTATTCTAAACAGAGAATAGCTTTTTGTTTGGTTTTTTTTGGTGTTTTTTTCTGTGGTTTTGGGTTTTTTTACTGTTAATGGTGCTATTCACCCTTTTCTTGTTGTCTGCTTAATTGAAGAGTGCAGGAGAAAAATTCCTGAGAACCTGCACGTACAAATAGCATAAGAATATAATTAGTGGCCTCTAATTGCCCTATATACTTAATATATATTTATTTTCTGAAAATATTCAGTGAATGTTAAACGATGTCATGGCCAGAGTTCTTTCTTGGAAGGCCAGGTGACTGATCAATTAAATATGCCTATAGGTCAGGTATACATCATCTCATCCACTCCTTCTCTCTGAAGCAACTCTGGTTTGGTGTTAACTAAAACCTGGTGCCAAGGTAATATATAGACTTCTTTGCTAGGCTATAGGTGCCCAGCTAATATATAGCTAATATAAAAGAGTCACAGGATCATAGAATGGTTTGGGTTGCAAGGAATGTTGCAGATCATCTTGTTGCAAACCCCCTGCCACAGGGATGCCTTTCACCAGACCAGGCAGCTCCAAGCCCTGGTCAGCCTGGCCTTTAGCACTGCCAGGAATGGGGCAACCACAGCTCCTTTGGGCAACTTGTTCCAGTGTGTCACCACCCTCACAGCAAAGAATTTCTTCTCTGTAACTAATCTAAACTTAATCTATTTCAGTTTAATGTCATTTGCCCTTGTCCTATCACCACATGCCCTTGTAAAAAGTCCCTCTCCAGCTCTCTTGTAGCCCCTTTAGGTACTGGAAGGTGCTCTAAGGTCTCCCTGAAGCCTTCTGGTCTCCTGGCTGAACAACCCCAAATCTCTCAGCTGTCTCCATAGGAGAGGTGCTCCAGCCTTCTGATCATCTTCATGTCCCTTGTCTACACTCACTCCAACAGGTCCGTGTCCCTCTTATGTTGGATGCCCCAGCATGGATGCAGCAGCTGCCTTTTACTTAGTTCACGCTATCATAGAATTGCATGTTTGTGTTGGAAGATGCATGACAGGTAAACCATAAACTGAAAATCTTGTATCTATCTACAGTTAGTTTAATAAATAGTGGGCTGAATGACCTACTCACACCAGTGTCCTGGTTCCTACTCCTAAGATCTCCGATTGTATCCTTCATAAATGTCCACCTGCCCGCATTGCCATAAAGATAATTTCATGGTGCACCAATATTCTGCCTATGAAACAGAAAAAACACCAATTTCTGACCTCATGAGCATGTTCCATGAGCAACTGTCCCTGCTTGGAAGAAAACAGAAATTTCTTTTTAAAGATAAGGCTGATGTTTCAAAATTGACCTCCTTGTAAACGAGAAAAACGTTTTTAAAATACCAATGAAACAAAAGTCAGGGAAAATGTCTAAACATTGGAAAGTTTTATTTTTTGGTCTTTAAATAAAAGAATTACTTTGAAAAATGAAACAGAAGAATTAAATACGTGTGTTTCATATTAAAATATTGAGACTGCCAGACACTCCAATTTTAGTTTAAAACAAAAAGGGCAACAATATTGACATAAATCTGTAAAGCAGACTATTTGGATTTTTTTTTTCTAATGGATTTTTTTTTCTAGCTTTAGTAAGCTAGAAGGGACATAGGAACATAACAAGGGACATAGTCCAAGATTTATAAGAAAGTAATTCCACCTGTTTGCATTTTGCCAAGGGACATAACTGTGGGAGGGATCTCTGATGTTACTGAAGCCAATTCCCTCACATATTAGCCACAGCACTGTATATCTCAACAGTGAGTAACATAAATTTCCAACCTGGAAATTTTTCAGCTAAGGGTGCATCTCAAAAATTGAGATTGTTGATACACACCTTCAGGGGCAGGACTGATGTCTAAACAACTGAAATGAACACACTGTAATGCACAACATGTGAGAATACTTGGAAAGATGAATTATTCATCTCTAGAGGATGAACAAAATGAACATTTTTTTTAAAATTGGATTTTTTTTCATGATGTATGAGAATGGCTGAATTTGTGTATAAGCAAATGCTGAAGGCTTTGAAGAAACTGCAGGATTTGATCTATGATTAATAAGTTGAATAACATAAAAAACAGTTTCAGCAGGCTTTTGAACATAATAAAATAGTGTTATTAGAAAGGTAGTATGTAGTGGGACTAAATGTGTGAACATAAAATTTATTCATGAGTTCAGCTGAAGTAAGAAACACCACAATTTCACTAACACTAGGAAGAAGAACAGGCTTTCTTAATGTTACAAAGTGTGGGAAAACAGCTATTATATGGGAAATCATTTCAATGCATCTTGCTGCACAAGCCAATACTGCTACTAAAAGAAGGGATTGTTTTACATGTAAATAAGATTTTAAGCACTTCAAGTAGCAGACTCACAACACAGGTCTATATAATACTTATTCCAGGTGACATCTTTAGCCACTAAAATTGTTTCTGTTGAAATATGCATGAAATATTTTCTCATCCTAAAAGCACAAATATTGAAGTTAATATCAAGAACAACTTTTTTAAGTTTCTTCATATTCAGTAAAATGTCAATAACTGTTCCAAAATGAGGTTAAGAGGGAATAAAATATCCATTTCCTTTCACTCTCAAAAAGAAGCATTCTTACTAGGATAATATGCTAGTGCTTTTGTGTTTCTTCATCACTTGACTTATAATTAACTAAAAGATTAACTTAGATATAATTATTTGACAGCACAGAATAAACATAATAAATGAGAAAGCTTTGCTAATCTTACTCTCTCTTCCTGCTACTCCAACAACCACATCAAAGAGAAAAGCACCTAAAAATTTCTGTTACCTTTGTTGGAACTTAGGCTAATTAGCACATGGGATATCTTCATGTCAAAATCATATTCCCGTCTTGAAAATCTTTACTAATTACTGTCTTAACAGATTTCATATGCTTTTTTTTTTTTAAAAACAGTAGCCCATAGAAAAAGGAATGTGGATTCTATTGTAACTGAACAGCTCCATGAAGGGAGTCATGAGGATAGGACTGATGTTTGAAGACAAGGTAAGATTTGGCTTTTAAAAACAGAGGAAATAGAATTTTCAAAGAACGCTTAGTATAAGCCATTATTTTGTGTGGATTGTCTGGTCACTAACAGTCAGAAGTTTTCATTGAAGAGTTCTGTGACAGCATGGGGAATCCAGAAATGGTCTGTGATATCACCTGTACCATGTTTTCTTCAATATGAAAAATTCCTTCAGCATAAGAAAAAAAAAATTATCATCCTCTGCACTTTAATCATATCACTGACAAACCATAATCTTCCCCATCATAAAGATAATGACTCTGCCAGCCCTTTTACTAATATTGAGAAACTCATCAAAAATAGTAATAATATTTCTCCTGATTTCCTATTTAAATGCAATTAAGATCAGATTATACATAATAGCTCCTGTGCTAATATAGTATTTTCAGTTAAATAATCCTTTATTTTTTTCTCCAGAATTGAGCACTACTTTTTCACTGAATACTCTCTAAGAAGGCTGGAATTATCTCATCTGAGTTATCTCAGGATCACATCCGTCATATTTAAGGATACACCACACTGGTAGCCCATAGACAACCTGTTTCCAGCTGACTCACAGATTACTTTCCCCCTCTCTATTATTTCCACCTTATAAACACATAGCCGGAATCAGCTTTTTCTGTAAGCCTCAATGTATAACCTTGCATTTCACTTTGTTGCAGCTCATCCCCTTCCCACTGTTCAGCTTTCAATGTCATTTCAGTCTCCTTATACAATATTCTAACAGCTGACTGGTGCCAAGACTGAGTAACAAAATGCCACTAATAATGTTGTTATACAGATTATTTTTTATGGACAAGTGCTGAGAATTACATAGCCAAACCCAACAGACTGATTTTCACCTCTTCGAATATGCAGAACAGCAGAGGGCCTATGAGCAGGAGCTTCACACAGTTCCTGCCAGAAAACCAGTCTCTTTCTCTCTTTGAAATGGGGCATTTATGGAGACCAGATTGAATTTTTGAGAATGTTGCTTTCCACACAGATTTCCAAAATACAGTTATGTGTAAAGCATATGCATGTACCTTTGTCCTTTCAGATAAGCTCACAGCAGCCTGAATGTACCTATTTCAGGGTGCCAGGGGTTTCGACACCCTATGGGTCTTCAGGCCCCATATCTCATTTCTGCATTTCTAAATACAAACCAGAGAAAATTTTAAGTGCCTGAACATAATTCAGTATTTCTGTACTCGAAATAAAGACCTGTTTTGTCTCACCTTTTCTGATCCAAACCTTTTTTCCATAAAGCTGGTACTCCTACATCTCTAGTTAGAGAAGAAAGAAGAAGAGGGAGAACCATCATCCCTTTTCCTTATGCATAGAGGTTAATTCCTGCATGCTGACATAGGCAGAAGCACTGGGCTCAGTAACATTCTACCTTTTATTTTTACTACCTCTATGTTCAGAGCATTTAAGAAAATTGCCTATAGAGAGAGGTTGTGGATCTGTTGCATCAGCTGGAAATGAAAACTTTTAAGGCTTAGCCTCATTTAAGCTCTGTATCTTCTTCAGGCAATATTAAGAAAGCACCAAAGAAAAGCAATGTTATCTTCATGTAACAACATACAGATGAATAATCTGGTCCTCCAGGTGAATAGATATGAGACTAGGAATTTATCAACACCAGTACTAGGAAAATGGCATCTTTTTATTTAAAGCAATTTTCTGGTTATAAGGATGAACTGTAGAAAGGAAATGGCAATGAAACTGTTGTGTCTGGAAACTGAAATGGGTGCAAGAAAATTGCACAGATGAAACAAGTGAAACAGAACAAGTTTGCATGACAGGCACAAATATCAATTCATCTACCTGTGCAGGCAGCAGCATTTTCTTGGTCTCCTAGTGTGAAAAGTGATTTTTATCAGAAAACATAAAACTTTTACCCAGATAATAATCAGTTAAGGTATTTGACACATCTGTGAAGTATCATTATTGTTATTTTCTGTATATAGCAACTCAGGTAGAGAGACCTGTAATGAACAAAGAAGTTATGGGTTCTTTAAACTACAGACATTAGTCCAGTCTATGGGTCACCTTTTGTCATATTGAAGGCTCAAATAAAGGATGGAGAATTTTCTCATTCAGAATAAATCTGGAATTGTGACACATCAGTGATGAAAGTCTGTTCCACGGTCAGCTTTCTCTCTGTTTCTGAAGGAGGATGGTAGGTGAGATGGTGGGTACCAGCTAGAAGTGGTAGGTAGAATTAAGCCTAGATTTTCTGTACAGCCTCTGGAGAAAAACAGTTACACACACAGTGTGCACAGAACACTTAATCTCATTCTAAAGCAGGTTTCTAAATTGATCAGATCAATCATGAATTATTTTGCATATTTCCTTTTATGGACTATAAAAGGTAGCTGTGGTAATAAACTCAGATATAAATACTGAAGTTGCTGCAGGCTAAAATTAGTGAGGCGAAGCACACCCAGGAAGACAAATGTGCTCCCAAAGACCTAGAAATGCCCTATTTAAAACCAAAACAAAATCAGTGTTTATTTCCACTCAGAGTTTATAGTTATGGTATAAAACAAGAGTACCCATATCCTTTCAGTATCCTTGAAGCATTTTAAAAACACATGCTGGGAGTACTTTAATATATTCGTCTTCAGTGGACTAGAGAGCTCAGATTTCTTTTTCAAGTTTCAATGTTTTCCTCACCCTTACCACCCCCTATGACTGTTCTAGTTATTTTCAAATACCATTGCTTCTGTCTTCAAATATATAAAAAACATGGAAACAAATCTTGACAGAATCTCAAGAGAACATGTCTTAATCTGTCCCCTAGATATGAGATAAGATGGGTATGTCTTAACCATTTCTGTCATATACTTTTCTGAGAACATTTTCTTTAAATATCCAGTGGGGTAGATTTTACAGCTTCCTTGGGTAATCTGTTCCAGTGCTTTACTCCCTGGTAACCTGAATGTGTTTCTTATTACACTTTTGCAAGTTAAATGAATTTGTTTTTCTCTTATCCCCTGTGGATGTAGAAAGAAATTAATCATCACCTTTTTTATAATACAGTTTAACATATTAAAGATAGCCAACCTGTCTCAGTCTCTGTCTTCCCTTCTGTAGACAAAAGGAGTCAAATTTTTTCAACCTTTCCTATAATTTATGTCTTATAAACCTTTTTTCTCTTATTGTTCCTTCTTCAAACTTTCTGGGCTATGTCTCTCTTCCACTATAGCAGAACTTAAAATTGTACAATGAAACAGTGGTAGGTGAACTTTAATCATTATTTCCCATATCTTACCACTCACATGGTCTTAATGAATCCCACAATGAGATTCACCAGTTTTGAATTACCATCTCGCTGTTGACTTCCTTTCTCCTCAGAATGTACCATCATTCCCAGGTCTCATGTGGCACATTGCTATCTTGTGAACTATCCCTCATTTTGTAGTTACACATATGATTTTTTCTTCAGGGTGCAGTGCCTTTTACTTCTCATTATTGGATTTCATCTTGTTAGATTTCATCTTATTTCCCCAGTTTCTCAAGATCATTTTGAATTTTAATGCTGCCTTGTAGGTTGCTTGTGACCTCCCTCCTGGCCCTGCTTGAATTCATCAGTGCCTCACAGATTAGAAAGGAAACTGATAATATTACTGAGCTAATCAGTGTGTGAAATGGAAAGTTTAAAGCAGTGGTAGATAGAGAAAAACACTGCTGGAATTATTTGGGAATAAATGCCTTGTGGGTAGCTGTCAGCTAGGAGATATCAACTCATACATGATGCTTCTCCTGATACTGCGTAGTTTGTGAATATTTGGTACCTGCTTAAAACAATGATGATTTCCAAACAAATAATATCTTTAAAATCTCTAATTCCCTAATCTTACACATGGGTGCTAAGAACCTGTGTCAGCTTTCCACATGCCAAAATGATGAGTCTGTCTCAACTGGGTGACTAGCCTGGGATGGGAGGCCACTTGGCATCTGTGAAAATGTGTGCTGGTGTCACCTCAAAGGAAAAAAAAACCAGTAACACTGGTTTTGTCTAGGACAAAGCTATGCGGGCCAGAAAGCGATGAAGGCTGACTATTTCAGCAGGATAACTGCTGCAGCTGAGACATTGATAAAATGTCTGCAGCCCAAGATCTGCACAACACAACTCCCATATTTTATCAAGGATTATACACAGACTGCAAGTTTTCCCATTTAAAGATGTGAAACCTGAACTGCAGCACAGCTAGAAACAAAGTTTCCATACAAGTTTAACATAAGTAATCACTAAAGAGTGCATGTTGCCTGACTGAAGGAGATAACCAAAAATAAAAAGGATATTAAAAGGAATAAAGAATATATTAATTATATGTTAATCTGGAGATTACATCTTTTAATTTGGAAATTCTCTTCTGTATTGGGAACAGTGGGTCAGAGATTCTGGAGCTCCTGACAGCCTGTAGTCAGACAGTGCATGAGAGACAGTAAACATCAACAGATAGGAGATGCAGACTCTGGAAGGTGCATCCAAAAATTATTTTAAAAAATAAAATCAATAAATCTATTTCATATTCCTTTACCTAAATCAGTAAAGGAAATACTGAACTGATCAGGAACCACCTTATATAATATTTCAGGACCCTACCTGAAATCTCTTCATATCCTAGCAATGAATCACTAACTGTGGTGTGAGGATGTTTTTTTTACTCAGCTGATAGTGCCTCTGTCTCATCCTTTCATACTAAATACTTAAGCAGCTCTTCTCTACCTGTCAGAATCAAATCATGAATGGTTCTTCAATAACTTCGTTCATCTTCTAAAGAAAAGGCTGGTCTTAATAAATTTTAATGATATACTTCTGTTCAATCATATTATTTTTCAAAAAATATACTTATTTCAGGCTCTTCATTGCCACCATGCATAGCTTTTTTTGTAATTGTTGAAAACCTTTCAATATGTCCCTCTTATTAGCAAGTCTACAGCACACCCCATACATCTATTTTTCTCCTTTTACATTTATTCAGCAGTACTACGTCTTTTACCTTTTGCCACCACTTCTTCATGAATGAGGGCAAAAATGAACTCTTTTAATATGTAGAAAAAAATACATCTTAAATTTCCCTCAGATATTAATTCCCTTTGCATAAACATTCCAGCTCAATGACTTACTCTAATGCGTCTCTTAAATGATAATACACAATTTTATAGTGTTCCACGATTTTGAATTTTTCCAATTTACTCCTGTTATCTGGATATTCCTGTATAGATACCTCAATTGCTCATCAGGCAACTCTCATTTTCCTCCAGCAGTTTTCAGCTAGTTTCCATGTTTTCAGAATCCTTGTCTAATATTCCAAAACAATCTTTACTAGGATGATTAATGGTGATGCTCTTAGGTACTCTCCCCTTGTTCTGTCAGCTGGACATCCCATGCTCCTCATAGACCTTCCTCAATGAGCACTGCCAAGGAAGCTCTGGGCCAGAAACTTTCTGTGACTTCTGTAAGAAAGTCTTCCATAAGTAAATCTAAAAGGTTCTTACCTGACTGTATAAGCCTGTACCATTATATGAATTTGGGAGAACAGACAGAAGCACCTCTGGTTATTCTGACATCCTCACCTTTGTTCTCAGAATTTCATTGTTATTTCTAATTGTCTTAGGGTCACTAACACCAATATGGATAAGCAGCTTAGAGTAGTACTAACGTTTTCAAGGTCACTGCAAGATCTTGAAGGTCATCAAATTCAGATGCTTGGGCATGTCACAGCAGATTCTATTTGCAATTAAAATAGTGGGAATAACAAGAAGATTAATTGCTTGCTGTGGAGGTATTACAGATTCGTATCAATGTAATTGAGCTCATAATCTGTCCCATTGACAGGTGAGTTCATTTATAAGGAGTGATTTCACTGTTATTGTGCCATGGTGCTTTCAAAAAACGTAGTCCTTGATCTACTCTCACATTTCAAATACATTAAAAATATATAAAATAATTCCTCTTAAAATATACGCTTAGTTAATTTCCATTAATCTCAAATAAAAAAATTGCATCTTTCTCCTTCATCTTCCTGTCAATATGCAGTTAATAGGTGGAAATAAATGTGTTCTCACAGATGTCACTGCTGATACAGGTAAATATGGATGAGTGTCCTAGCACAGTGAAGCTGGGCAAACTGCTCGATTTCTGCAGCCAGACTGCATCTGGTACTGGATACAGTTCAGCTGTCAATATCTTGTACCATGAAACCATGCTGGGGAGGAAAAAGTTGAGTTGCACAGAGCAAGGATTTTCAGCCTCTGTGACCTTTCTGCACGTGCTGTTCCATGTCAGAGGGCAGCATCGCCAGCACTCCTCTGCATTCCAGTGTGAGCCACCAGTCACACACAAATCCAATGTTACACTGGGAACTCCCTTAACTTTGCAATTATTGGTTCAGCTCTGGCTGCAAGAGGCAAACAAAATAGTTAAGACCTGTATTAAATTTTACATGTATCAGCAATATCGTAAGTTTAGAGAAAACTGTAATCTTACAAAATGACAGTACTTAAAATCAAAATTGCTGCCCACGAGTGGAGTCTTTTTATATGAGGGTTTTCTCACCTGTGCTCATTCTCAGCCATTAGGGTCTTCACTGCTGTGAACTCTGCATGGAGTAAGTCCAAAAGTCCTGGTACGGATTTGGTAGGTAAAGTTGTATCACCTTGAATTGAGCCACCACAGGGGTAATCATTTCATTTTCAGATCAAGGTTGCAGCAAAATACACAAATATTGTTGTTGGTATGGAACAATAATACATTATATCAAACACAAAAGAAGGTTGTTCCCAGGTGCTTGAGAATCATTTGCCTTAATTACTGTCTTTTACTGAAACCCCTTAAAAACAGATTGTTTTAATTGAAATTTGTGGAAATAACATACATTTGTCAGGGAAAAATATCATTTTGTTTTACACCTCTGTTGTTTCTAGAATAACCACAATTACACTATTTGGTAAATAAATGCTTCTTTCAGTGAGTATTAAAGAATAAAGGGTATACAGTTAAAACAAAACCAAATGTAAATGCACTCTTTATAATGCATGAAGGTTTTTAAAAACTAAAACATATTTCCCCTATCCCCCCTCCAAAGCACACTGCTAGCAATTTCACTTTATAGCAAAGTACATCAGAGATAAGTTATTACTTAAAGAAGCAAATCTCTAACTATAAAGCTTTAGATGATAGTGGTATCAAGATTAGACTATTTGCATAAGCTTGAATCTTGGCCAGCAGATGAAAAATCTAACTCCAAGGTCACAAACCTTTCCAATGCGCCCAAGGGGAAAGAGGTATCTTCAAGTCTTTCATAAATGAAATAATAAATCTCTTTAGAGCAGCGGTTCTGAGGAGGATTTGCATTCTTCCAGATTTTTGTACTTAGGAAGTTCATCCTTTGATTTCCTATTTTCCCAATTTAGCAAAACATTCCTTTATTCACTGTATTGGGAAACTTTCCAAATAAGGCTAAATAAAAGATGTACCTTTTATTTTATCCCTGTAGCAAACTGACTTTATCCTGTGTGTTCCAATTTTCAGTTTAAGTCTTTTTAAAAATCCAGGTTAGAATAATTTTATCAAGATTTAAATTTTAAGACAGGGTATGAGAGGATGGAGCCCTTATACCATAAATGCCTGCAGGAAACTGAAGGTATGCACAACCTATTGCATTAATACAATGTAAGGTGGTAAACTCCACCTGACAAAATTTCTCATTTATGTCTGTCATTGCTCCACATGACCTTCACGCTATTGAAAGCTCCCAGGCTTTACTGCAATTACAGTATTTATATCATATTCTTTGGAAAATATTTGGAAAATATACTTTCTTCTTTCAAAAATTCTGTTTTGTACATCTGCATATTCTCTCAATCCCAGCTTCTTAAAATCATAAGTATTAACTGAATGCTTGCAAAAAAATTTTGGAGCCCAGAAAAAGATTAGGAGCATAGATATTAATTGTATCTGATCTTTTATGCTATTGATATGCTGCCTCAAATGGCAAACATGGAAGTTTTGTGACATTTGAGGTGTCGTAGGATATTCCCTAGATGCTGCTCCAAAAGGTGTGATCTTCCATAGGTGCCTGTAACATTTTCAAAGCCTGTGAAAATATTCCAGATACCATGATATCATGAGGGGTTTTTGCAGAGGACACCTTAGGTGGATGGCTGATTTTGAAGTCTTACTTTAAAAAGTTAAAAGAACGACTCAATTTTCCCTAAACTAGATATATTTTGGCCAGTTACATTTCTTAACAGGCTTCACTCATCCTACTAAGGGATCTTCTTTATCTATAACGAGATCCTAAGCACTTAAATCGCACTTGGACAACTACAGAGAGACACTCAAATGTGTGTGACTTAATCTGAGTCTCACTCTAAATGTCAGATGCTGAGTTCAGTAAGGTTCTTGATTCTTTCTCCCACTAGTCTCAAAAGCCAGCTAATAAAATGTGGTCAGTTTAAAAATACTGTATTTCAGGCTGGGCCCAAAACCAATTGCAAGGCTCAGTTTTAAGTGTGATGATCCCCTATGATTTAACATTGAGTTTATGATATGTTCATTACTAAAATGTTTTTACAAGCAGAATTGCTAGAAATGTAACAGAAATAGTGGCGTTGTAGCTGTGACATTGCAGAACAAGGTTTTCTAGGGACAGGTAACATTCTGCTTTAGACCTAAATGTCTCATGGTTAGAAAAATGGAAGTCCTGGGAAGACTGGTTTTAATGTGTTTCTACATGAAAAGCATTGTGAGAGTAATGTGTAGGATGGTGTGGTTTAGGGGTTTTTGGTAATTTCGGGATTTTTACAAAGTTCTGACTAGACAACTACTTGTTGTGCCTCCAAGGGTTATTTTTTCAAGATTTGCAACATAAATCTAGAGATTTTGGTGGCTAAGAAAAATGTTTTGTTTGTTTTATCATCAAACTGTGTTTTTATAGATTGCTTGAGGTAATTTAACAACGCATACTTTAGGAACATAATTTCTGCCTAGGCTTCACTGAGAGCATGTAAATACTGTTTTTGAACTTGCCTTTAGCTCATTATGCATTTTAATGCAAATCGGCAATGGAGAAGGTTTTGTTTTTTCTTAATTAGGTTTATAGAACTTCAGTCTGATTTAAACCTATCCTAAAATAAATGACATAGTACCCAAGTGATTTAAACCAATGGTTTAGTTCACTGCACAAACGCTGTACTTACATGAGCTATCCGCAGGAATTCCTCCATAAGAAGGAGCAGCTCATGGAATTGAAGAACTGGAAAAGCTGAGCTTGAGAGGCTTTAGTGCATTCCTATTTATAAGTGCTATTTACACTATTATGGAGTCAGCTTTTCCACAGTTTGTACAGTGTGATACACTGCAGTTTGGGAGACAGAAAAGGCAGCATCTGACCTCAAGCCCATATGCCCAGAGCTTTATCCTTTCTCTGCATCAATGGCTAAAGAAACATCAGCCTTCTCACCCCCAACCTCCACTTTCTCAGCAGAGCAGAAGATTTTCACTTCCTTTGTCCTTCTCTCTTTAGACAGAACTGCACTCACCCTCACCTACAGCCATCTGCTGAATGAGGTGCTAGTTATTGAAATTTCCCAGTATCTTCACTCCCCCATAGCAGCAGTCTGCCTCTTCTGCCTTTCTTGCAACCATCCTGCTCACAAATCTTCCTATTCCTCTCTTGTATCAGGAGCAATACTTTCCTTTGTGCCCTCAAATGCAAGGAAGGGCATACAGCCACTTCAGTCAAACATGGTTCTACCAAGTGAAGCCAAGCTTCTGCCACAGCGACGATGAGGCGGAAGGGAACAGGGGATATGACAGATGCCAGCCTGGTAGGAATGACCACAGCAGCAACTGCTGATAACAAGGGTCACTGCTCACCAGCAGAAGCTGTCATCTCCATTTCTTCTCAGATTAGCTCAGCTGGTCAGAGCATGGTGCCAACAACACCAAGGTAGTGGGTTCAATCCCTGCATGGGCCATTCACTTAAAAATTGCACTTGATGGTCCTTGTGGGTTCCTTACAATTCAGAATCTTCTGCAATTCTCACACCAGCAACAGCAGCAGATGGGCTGTTTCCAAATCAATGAAAAAGATACAGGAGACAGAAATTACCTATTTGGACAGAAATTGTTGTTGCAATAGTCACCATCCTATGCTTTTGGAGGAAAAAGCATTGGGCTCTACAGAAACATTTTGTAGGCCAAGTCTACCTGTAGAGTAGTATTTGGATTGCATTCTTTCTGTATTACTTGCCCTAGAGAGCTGTATGAATTGCTTGTCCTCATTTTCCATCTCTTAATATCTAACTAAAACATATCTGTATAGACAGGCACAGCTGAGTTAGTGACAACCACTCCCTGGTTCCACAGTCAGGTACTTCAGAAAGGATGGCTTTGCAGGAAGGCTGACAAGCACAAGAACAAACTGATGCTTGGTAAAGAAGTGGTCAGATACTGAATACTTTAGGGAAAAAAACCTTTTTTTCATTTTTCCCCTTAAGAAAATATTCTCTTAGCAGAGATACGAGATGTTCTTGTCACATGTACATGGGGGTATGGTAAGTGAAGGGTGTCAAAGAATGGGATACATTCATAGGATGGAGTGTGTCATGCTCTTAGTCCTGCATTCTACCCTGTGTCCACCAAAGTCATTCTGCCTCCATAGCTATTTGTGTTTTACTGACTTTTTAGTAATTGGAAATATTGTGATACTGGCTATTGTTTGTGGCAGAACTGGTAGAGAGATGTGTGTCCTGATTCTCAGCTGCAGCTGCCACTATCTCTTCTTTTTGTTAAGTACCAAAGTGATCCAGGAGTGTTTGCTCTGATGAACACTGTCCACTTGACACCGTGAATTTTCATTATCCATCGAAGCAAGAGATTGTATTGATCAAATATGACTTCTGTGCCTCAAGTTGTAAAATCTGATTTATCACCTTGCCCTTGACAATATCTTATTTAAAATCCCTTCCAAGTCTGACATATAATATCCTTTAAATGAAAGAGCATTTAACCTGATGAAGATGCATTGAACCATGAATTTACAAAAGAGACCAAACTGGAAATTGCAAGATGGGGGGTGTTGACTGATTTGTTACCAGTGTCTGGAGAAGTCAGTCCTAGATGGTCCCCACATGTAAATATTTCTGCCTCATTTTTTTCTGTTTGGGAAAACAGCTACATAGGAGCTCACAGGACATGCTAAGGGACTGATTAACTTTCCATCCACATTACTTTTTTGAAGGAATTATTTTGGGGCAACCCAACTTCTCGATGAGAAGTCATGAGCATGTTTTCTTCCTTCAGCAATGTATGCTCTCAGTTTCTTATTCTACCAATTGTCACATCAGTTCTGGGACATCAGGCAGAAAAACCCAAGAGGGTTTGGTTCAATTCATCAGTGTTCATACCAAGACTGTCCAGGATTTTGTGATAACATTTATTCTAGTGTCTTGTCTGGGTGTACTGTATTTGTCCAGGCTTTTAAAATATCAGAAGGATTGACCTGGGAGGAGTGTGATTCCAATTTCACAGTAGCCAAAACACTTTTGCTACAAAATACTCCCTGCATTAGTGATTTCATCAGGATTATGCCCCAAACCAAAAAAAGAGCCTCACTTTTAGAGAGTGAAAAGGTGAATTCTACTGAGGGCAACCCCCAATATGATTTTTTTATCCTTGTGTATTTCATGGCTCCTAAAATGTATCTGTTTCTATTTTTCTGGGACAGACCTTTCTTTTTAGCTTGAACCAGCTTTGAACCAAGCAAAATAAGCTTAAAAGTAGAACAAATAGTTTGAGATCCTCTCCCCAAGTGATAATAAAATAATTTGGAATTTGCTTAGCACTTAGGCACATTCATTTATTTGTCTCCGCAGCTGTTGTTATATCCACCCTGTGCTCTTTCAGAGAGTACAGGTGTAGCTGACCCTTCCTGGCACGTAATATGCAGTTTTTCTATTGAAGCCAGCCTTCCTGTTAGGAGCACTGCACGTGCTATTTGTAGTTGAGAGGGATATTTATTTTTCAGTAAAAGATAAATTTTTATAGATAAGTTTCCCCTGCCCTGAAGACAAGTTCCTTACTCGCTACACAAACTAATTAACATGCATAGTCTGCTCTTTCAGACCTTTCTGGAAAAAGGTCAGAGGACTTTGGGGGTCTTTAGTGGTTTTGTTTTATCCCTACAGTCCATGCCCACTTGTTGGCCTCATTTCTGCACTAGTGCTGTACTGTGCTGTTTTTATTTCCAGGAACTAGAAGTGGTACGCTTGTCTCAGAAAAGTGCTGCCCTATCTCCACATGGGCCTCTTCTCCAGCCAGACCTTGTTCTTTCCTTCAGCAAGTTATTACCAGCATTCCTTGGTTATTACCAACAATCCTTGTTCATTATAATCAGGAATCCTTGGCTGGCTCCACAGCCATCCGGACACTGGTGTTTGAGACATACACATTAGTCCCTTTTCTTCTGGGACTCTACATCCCTACAACTGAAACTCCTGAAAGAGTTCTGCTGGAAGGAAACAGAGTCCAGGACAAGCCTCATTCCAAGCGAGGGCACCCCTGATGAGGAGTGAGTTTTGAGCTGGATCTGCTCTGCTCTCATTTCCAATAGAAATGCAGGACAGCCTGCAGAGGAGAGCCTGGCTTGGGAAGAGCAGAGAAGATTTTTAGCTTTTGAAGGCTATGTTAAAAGCAATGAGCTCCTCAAAGAGAAATGATTCGGTTATTCAGGTAGTGCTCTTCTCCTGGGTAACAAGCTGAACCAGCTTGTTACCTGGTGGGCAGCACCACTTCAAACACGACACAAGGCATTTTGATTTTTTTATTCTAGATTGCACAAAGTAGGGAGCCAAGTTAGCCACAAAAGGCTGGCTTCCCAATCATCAAAACTTTATACTATTTAAACGTTTTAGCAAACAAAGGCAGCAGCATTCACTGGTTAACAGACTGCGTAACTTTCGCGTTAATACTCAAACCCCTATCTGCTAGTTATACCTCTTGCTAGTCCACGTGTGCAGTTCTTCCTTCTGCTTGAGTCTGGCATCTGTGTTAAATAAGTGGCCAAAGAGTCGGTGGTCATGGTCTCCCACTGTTGGGATTATCTTTCCCCCAGTTATTGTTCAGTTCTGCTGATTTCACTCCTGGTGGCTATTGTCCAGACAGCCCATTCATCTTGGGATTTTCTTCTCTTTTCCTTAAAACAAAAGATTAGCCAAGGTTACAATGTGCACGGTGCAATTGCTTATTCCTAACAGTCCAGCTACAGCTACTGATTTGCATCTAAAAAGAAATTGCAAAGTTTGATTCCAATCTTGAGAGGCTCAAATCTTGAAGGGCTTGATATCAGCGACACTGAGATGCAGAGAGCACAGGCCACTTGACACCCTTTACAATCACGTAAGTTGTCTCTTTTTCTCTAAGGTAGATCTAGAATATAAAAAGCTTAAGCAACTTTTTCATCAGTTTTGATTATACACTTAAATTAAGTACAAATTACTCCTCATTTCTACATTTTTGTTTTTAAAGCATCCAAAGCAGTACAAGCTTCAGTAGCCTGGCTCTGGCAGACATTTCCTTTGTTCAAACCCTTTCAGTTAGCAAAAAGCCATACAAACAAATAAACAACTAAACCAAAAGTCTTTCATGTTATTTAGTATGAATCAAAGCAATATATTATTATCATTATTATTATTATCATTAGACATGCATTAATCACATTCATAAAGAATAAAGCACAAACAAAAAAACATCTATTTAATGAAGGAATGAAAGCCGACAGAGCTCTTTAAGTGCCACAAATGTCAACAACCTTAAATTGCTAAACTGAAGGGAAAACACATTTGATGGATGATTCCAGCTAAGAATTTACTTTCACAGAATTTTGACAGCCCTAGAAAACAAGACATAGTCCCATAGGAGACAGGTCATCCTTAAAACACACACAATACAAACCACATTGTTTCTGCTAATGGAAACGAGCCCAGGTGTACCTTCCTGGAAGGTCTAGAAAAGAGCAGTTATAATGAGAAGAGGTGAAAGGCAGCTGAAGTATTTTATTCTGGAAGGAGGGATGGAATATGAGAGTGACTATGGAACCATGAATGGGCTGAGGTACTGCATAGGGAATGCTGAGTGATCGTCTGTTTCTCCATAGCTCATAAAAGGAGGCATCCATTAAAATAACCAGGTAGAAGATTTGTGAAATACATTTGATCTAGAATAGGTGAGATGCCACTTTTAAGTTGTGCAGACTTTACTGGTGGGGTTCACTGAGGCCAGACATCACTGCATTTGCAATAATTTTAGAATCATGGAATATCCTGAGTTGGAAGGAACCCACAAGGATCATCAAATCCATCCCATGGTCCTGCACAGGATGACCCCAAAATTCATTCCATAGGTCTGAGAGCATTGCCCAAATGCTTTCTGGACTCTGTCAGGCTTGATGCCTGTGACTGTTTCCCTGGGCACCCTCTTCCAATGTCCAAACACCCTCAGGGTGAAGAGCCTGTTCCTAATATCCAACCTAAACCTCCCCTGACACAACTTCATGGCCTTTCCTCATGTCCTATCACTGCTTACCAGAGAGAGACCAGTTTTTCTTTAAGTTGGTGATATTGTTCACTCCTGAGACAAAGACTGCACTGGGGAATTCCTGACTAGGAAGTCCTTTCATCTATTCTGCAAGAGGCAGAGAATAACAGAGAAATTAAATATGGAAGATATATGAGATGAATGGAGAGAATCCTTGAGTAATTACTGCATTAGAATCAGAGAATTAGCAGGTAATGAAATAAACATGTGGATGTTTAAATATTAAGTCACAGAGGGATTTAAATACTTAGCAAAGGCCAGAAAAAATACCTTCAGAAGTGCCAGGTGTATCAAATCCTAGTTTGCTACTTTAAATGCAACTTCATTCCATCTCTAGTTTTCAGCCTATTATTAGCTACTACTATTCAAGCAGTAGGAGACTTCAAATTACGGACAGTGGGAATCTAAATTTTCTAAGCATATTTATGTTTTTCTCGCAGGAAACAACAAACCCATGAAAATCATTGTCCAAAACAGCAGAGTTCAAACAAAGACTGGACAATCATGTGGATAATGAGAACTAAATGACCTGAGATGGCCATAAGACAACCACTAATGGAAAATGTTATCAAGGAATTTTCCTTGTGGGCCTTCTTTTATCTCTTTGAAATACATGAAAAGTGCTACTGGCTGAGAAAAAATACTCACCTGGCCCAGTACGACAATTCCTAAGTTCCTAGTAGTCATAAAGATAACATTTTATGAGAGTTTTATCGACCCAATGTGTGGCTTGTTTTTCAAGCCTTCCCTTGCTTTTATTGTCCCTGACAATGTAGCTTTTTTTTTTTTATAAAATCCAAGTGAAAGATGAGAAATTCACACATCTGACGTGTTCTTCACACTCTTTCAACTTCATAGCTTTGTCTTTTCTGAAAAATGTCAGTATGAGCATCTTTAGGTGGAAGATTTCAATGCATGTTCTGATTTCAATCACTCAGCAGAGAATACAAAAGCTTCTATATGAACCTGATGAGCTTCTATATGAATATGATTATAATTAATAGAAGGACAACAGGACATTTAAGCCTAGGGCTTCATTCCTCATATATTCTTCTCTGTCAGCTCCAGAGCATTATTCTTTTCCTTTTCTTCCCTTATTTCTCTCAGTGTAATATATGTTTGTGCTCATTTTGAGTATTTAATCCTTATTCTCAATTACTTAGGTTTATCTGTACCTTTTGTAAGCTTTGTTTTATTGGCTGTAGCAGTGATCAATTACTCATTCTGCACATGGGGCTCTCAAAGCTATAGTACAACTTCTTCCACTCTGTCTTTTCCACGCACTTCTTGTAGACCCAACTTCTAAGAACTGGCTTTGTCAGTCATCAGCTTGGTCATTCAGGTTTGAGCTCCTTTCATGAGCTCAAATGTGTTCTACAGGGAATCATTAATTGTGCATCAAAGACACACACAGTTTCTTGCTTCCTTAAACCTTTGTTCCTTATTGGATGTAATTAAATTCCTTGAAAAACAGCAAAGTCAAAGAGAATTAGAAATAGTTCAAAACAGGTAAGTCTCTGATTTTACTGATGCAAGCCACCCTGGTGGTTTGCTCAGATAGGAGAAGGAAAGGAGAGACTGCAGTTCACACAGAGACAACAGAGAAAATAAGCAAGGAACAAGAACAGAGTCTGAGATCATCTATTAGTTAGCATGTAGTTGGCATCTATTATTTTTGTAACCCACTACAAGGCTTTTAATTCTGGAAACATTTATAATTTATCATTTACCATTATCATCAATTTTTTTATATTATATGTACATTAGAACAACACAGCCTGAATTCAACTTCTGATGTATCCCTGGCTCCCAGCAGAGAGATGAGCAGGGAGAGATGAGCAGAGAGTATCTCTGCTCCTTGATAAGTAGATTGGGAGTCAACACAAGGTGATGCCAATATGAACTTAAAACTCAGACCGAGGGCAGACACTGCCATATGTTATAAACCACCATTATGCCACAGCTGGCAGAATTGTTGGAAATGTAATTGCTAAAAATTATTAATGAATAACTGCTGGGTTATACCCATTTCTGATGCAGATCTTGTTTGCAGTGGAAGATAGCCAGGGACTGAGAAATGAAATACAGAGGGGAGTATAAATATGTCCTCTTTGATGTGCTGCACCTGCCCAGCCCTCATAATGAAAAGATTCATTGCAATTTAAAGATTGATTCTTTGGAAAATGTAAATAAGCAGTAAAGGTCTTTTCCCTTAGCTTTCCAATCTCAGTGATTTATTGCTAAAACCTCTTCCATTTTCAGAGTGATTTAATTGTTTTCTTTTTGATATGGACTTGGAAAGATATCTTTAAAAGAATCTTAAAGCTTTCAAGAAACTTTCTCTTTCAAATAAAACAGAAAGCAGAAACTACAGTGAATAGATAAAAGGAAATAAATAAATATTTTAAATTTTGTTGCTCAACACAAGACATGATTTCCTGGAGATGGAAAAACAGCTTTTGTCTTGCAAACACAAAATTTGAGTTATCTTTTGTCAGTCAGTATTTTGGTTGTGGGCTGGTTTGTGACTGGAGGAATTCATATCTATGTGAAAGATAAGGAAAATATGACTGCCTTAAATATGCACACATTCAGGTCCTGAAGAAAGTCCTTGAGTCATCAGTCCAAAGGATCTGCATGAAGGATGCTGTTTGTATCTTATGTTTTGTGCTTGTCTTGATCCCACCTGAGATCTCATAGCCAAATTTTTGTGGTTTTGATATTGACCAGTAAAGAACAGGAAACCACATCAATGTTCCTGAGAGGAAAAAGGAACTGGGTAAATCAAATTTAAGAATTTCATTAGGTTGCTTGGACAATGTAGCTGGTAGAAACTCCATTTTACTCTATAGTGGGTTTTCATTCCCAGACCTCATTTGGCTCATATTAGCACAATCTCTGTAATACAAAACAGTGTGGCTGGGCATTCCCTGGTTTGGGTTTTTTGTTTCTATGTTTGTTTGTTTGATTGTATTGGGCATGCATCTGCAGCAACAACATTTTTCCTGTACCACTCTTTTCTACTGGTGATCAATTTCTTCCTATTAATTGTCATAATTTTGTTAGATAGCGCTTCTTCTCTTAATATCTCTATACATAGCCCTGTTGTAACTGCCTCTAATGTTATTAATTTCATTTCTTGATAGGAAAAAATTGATCTTATAAACAATGCAACCTGTTCCTAAGAACTTAAAAGTAATTACACTTGTGTCTGTGGATAACAGTCCCATTTAACAAACGCCTGGACTGCAGATACTAGCAATTGAACAGGGAGCTTCAAGGAGCATAGTGCAAGTAGTACTGGAAATTATATTTAATAAAGAATTATTTTAAAAATTTTAAATGTTCTTTAAAAAACCATTGGGCCTCTTGTGGTTATGATTATTATTTTTATATTAAGTCATAAATAACTGGAAAAGAAACATTTAATTAAATTCTACACCACAATATCCTGTGCTGATGGCCTGTAAAATTTGAATTTGCTTAGTAAGCACAGTGACAAACCCCACATATGCATATTTCATGCTGTCTAATTCATGTGAATACAGCTTTAAAACAATAAACTCTGCATACCACCTAATTTAAGAACGCAGAGTAAAGCATAAAAGAAATTCAGATTTTAGCATCTACTAAGGCAGAAGGGAACTACCACTCTACCTGTGCTTTGCAGATGTTCATGCTAAAACCTGACAGGTTTTTAAATTACTTAATATTTTAGTGGTGGTTGTGGTGGCGTTTCAAACACCCAGAATCCCAAACTCAGTTGTGGTATAAATGGATGCATTTCAATTATTCTACTGCATAGTCTGTAAACTCTGTCTGGAAATGGGATTGACACCCTGCCCAAACTCAAACACATAAAGGAAGCATACCTACCAAGGGTGGAAGTAATGATGAGGTCAGGAAAGTTAAAGACCAAACTGAATTGAATCTGGCCAGGGATATAAGAGACAACAAGAAGGGCTCCTGTAAGTGCATAGATAATGAAAGGAAGGTTGGTTAAAGGAGGAGAATGTCTATGAGGAAAGGCTGAGAGAGCTGGACTGTTCTCAGTGGGGATCCTATAATGTACATAAATAACAAATGGGAGGGAGCAAAGAGGGTAGAGCCAGGCTCCTTTTGGTACTGCCCAGTGACAGGACCAGTCACTGTAAGGGTGACTGAGGCAGACTTCTGACCTCACTGAAATCAGCAGAGCCTTGGTTTATGTTCAGTGGGATTAAAATTGGGCCCTTAAAACCCCTCATTTAAAGACCCTTTAAGTCAATGGACAGACTTGTGGACTTCTGTAGATCCGTAACAAATCTGCAGACAAACAGCTGTGCTTAAACCTCAAATAATTTAATCAGAGAAAAATGGGAACTTGACTCAGTGACCTGAAAGAAAAAGTCTCCCTCAAGTAAAAGCCATTTTCATAATTTCTTTAGCTCCTTGTACTTGAGAATTTTATGGGGACAAAAATCTTTCTCCCTGACATACTACAGATGGGCATAAAGCTGTGGATTAGAATGAAGTTACATTTGTGCAGTTCTGTAAAGCAGGCTCTGCATGAGAAATGCTTTCAGTGTAGTGATTTAGGTGCAATCCCTTTTTAATTGTATAGCCTTTTAATTACATCTGTGCTACACCTTGGGGAAATGCACTGGGGATAGATAAGGAATCTTGTTTCCAAAGTCAGAGGAGGATAAGAAAAAAAACCAAAACCTTGTTTGCATCAAGTGAAGAGCTCTGCAGATGCAATTATTTGGTAGATAAGAAATCCACGGCTGTTTCTTTCTTAAGCTAAATAATATCAGGTTTTTAAGAATTTCTTTGTTGTGTGAATAATCTGTATATTTTATAAATCTCACAACAACCTCAGTACCCACAAATATATATTTTTGGCTTTGATTATTTGTGCCTGATGTCAATAATATTAAAATATTTTTTCTCATTATTACATCAATAAAATATTCCAGAGATACTGATAAAGGCCGTTTTCTTGTGTGTTTGGAGGTCCTTACTTCTGTTTTCAGGTGCAGATTTAGAAGAATCTATTGTTAGTTCCCATCTTTCAAGTTATCTCGGGTTGTAACTAATGATTTTTACAAATTGTACCAGAGTCCAAGGTGGAGTTTTTCTTCTTTTCCACATACAAGCTGATCTGTTTCTGCTGTGGATTTTTTTGTTGTAGGTTTTGGTGGGTTTTTTCCTCAGAACTTTGTATAGATTATCTTCAAACCCTCCTTTCAGACTGATGCCAAGCTTCATCTATATTCTGTTTCATTGCAAGAGATAAATGGAGGTCTCTGTTCCTGTTTGGTTGCCTCTGATCCACCTCTTCTGTACCTGGTACGGATGCACAGAGTGCTGGCCTTTATCTTTGAATCAGTTTCTGCTTCTTGTGGACACCTTTCAGAATCATTCCTTTCACAATTTAATGCTGTGGGGAAAGTGTTTTTTTCTTTCTTCTTGTTTGCTTTAACAACATGTGACTATTTGGGGATGGATGGTGTACTTCCAGGTCTCTATCAGATCAGAAGCAATGGACAGGACTCTAATTTAGGACAAATTTAACTGAAAATTGTTATTCCTTTGAAATACCTCTGTATTTAATGTTAGATGTAGAAAGAGATCTGTTATAGACCTAGAAAAAAAAAAAAAAACAGGGAAGACTGTGGAAGTAAAGTAGCTGAGGGAGATTTTGCAATGCCTGTTATCTGAAGTTCATCTCACAAACTGAAGCTGTTTCTCCTACTTTTAAATGACTGTGGAAATTGGGAACGACCACAGGAGCCATAAGCAAGGTTTACAGAACATTTACAAAATCTCTCTGGTACTTGTTTCAATTTTCTTCTCTTTCAGAAGCTTTACTTTTCATACTATCTCACAAAGTAGGTTGGAACCTGAGGTCAGCCAGGAATCATAAAGCTATTTGCAATAGACCACACTGTGATGTCCCTGGAGCAACACAAAATCTTCCTCTGGCTCTGCCAGTGGCTCAGTAACTATGAGAGCGGTTGGAAAAAGTCAAGTGGCCTTAATTTGCCTCATGAGTTTTCTGGCTTAAGTATTTTGTCACATTCCATTAGCATTTCACCAATGACATTTCCCTGGAACCGATGAATGAAAGATCGGGTGAATGTTTCAGCTTAATATTTGCGTACATTCTCGGTGAGCACCAAATGACATTTCAGAGTCTGTTATTAATATTGTCAGGAGATACAGTTTAGCTCAGAATATCACTCCCAAGGGTCTGTGCTTTTGTCCTCAGACCAACAAAATGAAAGCATCTTTGAAAAGTTAACCTTGCGCATTAGTGCTTGAGCACACCAAATCAAAAGAGCTGGGGTTTGAAGGAGAATGACAGTACTTCCTCATAGCTTGTAGTTAATTCTTATTAGTTCCTAATACAAGACTGCAATGACTTGGTGGCCCTGTTTGCAGCATCCTTCCCAGCCTTCAGTGGTGCTTGAGATGAACTTACACCACCTTCAGCGGTGCTTGAGATGAACTTACATCCCAGTTGCTCATATTAACAAACTTTCCGTTAGGCAACCGTGAAATGTGGACATGCCAAAGTCATTTCACAGTGTCTAATGGATAATGATTTTCCCTTGTTTGATTTTTTGTTTATTCATCTATCTCTCCCATTCATTATTGGCACATATGATGACAAAGTGTTTCTTCCATGGGAAATAAAAATTCCTTTCTTAAATATGAATTTCAGGATCAGAGATTCATAGAATAAGCTGAGATGGAGGGAACCCACAAAGATCATCGAGTCCAACTCCTGGCCCTGTACAGGACAACCTCAAGAATCACACCATGTGCTCAAGAGCATTGTCCAAACACTTCTTGAACTCTGTCAGGCTTGGTGCTGTGAGCACTTCCCTGGGGACCCTGTTCCAGTGCCCAACTACCCTTTGGGTGAAGAACCTTTTCCTGATATCCAGCCTAAACTTCCCCTGACACAGCTTCAGGCCTCGAGTGCTGTCACTGGTCACCAGAGAGAAGAGATCAGTACCTGCCCCTCCACTTCCCTTCATGAGGAGCAGACCACAACAAGGCCTCGCCTCCAGGCTGAACAAACCAAGTGACCTCAGCCACTCCTCATACGGTTTCTCTCTTAGACCCTTCACCATCTTTGTGGGCTCCTTCAGATGCTCTCTAAGGGCTTTATATCCTTCTTATACTGAGATGTTCAAAACCGGACACCAGGCTGGAGGAGCAGCTGCCCCACTGCAGCGCAGAAAGGCACAATCAGGTCCCTTGACCAGCTGGCATCCCTGGTACATGATGCATCCCAGGACACGGCTGGATTTTAATTTCAAAAACATCCAACTAGTGTATTTCGATGGTTGGGATTTTTGGGGTTGTTTTAAATCATTTTAACTAAACTCCCTTAGAGGCTTTCCAGGGAAATTTTGCACAGCTTGTCCTGGCTGAAGACAGACTGCAGCTGGCAGCAGGCTTGGCCGAAGAGCCGTGACACACGGAAGGGGCACAGATGCAGCGCTGTGGCCGTGTGAGGGGACAGGGAAGGCGCTCAGGGTGTCCCTGGGATCCATGGCGGCTGTGAGGGGCAGGGAAGGCGCTCAGGGTGTCCCTGGGATCCATGGCGGCTGTGAGGGGCAGGCGCTCAGGTGTCCCCGGAATCCATAGGCTGTGTTCAGGAGCCGCGGCGGCTCCGGCCGGGAGCACCCCGGGGATACCGAGGGGCGCCAGCGCCACCTCGCGGCGGCGGCCGTGGCTGCGCGCCGGGAGCTGAGGCCTGCCCGGGAATTCCACTTGGATGGATGAAAAAATGCTCAGGGGAAAACGGAGTTTCCTCGCTTGCTGCCATCCTGCCTGGCCATGCGCCTTTTGTCCCCCAACTGTCCCCAACTGCTGTCCACGCTCGTGGATGATACCCCATCCCTGGGAGTGCTCAAGGAGGGGTTCCATGGGGCTCTGAGCACTACTGGAAGATGTCCTTGCCCATGGCAGGCGGATTGGATTAGTTGATCTTTAAGGTCCTTCCAAAAGACAAACTATTCTATGATTTTATGATGTGAAGCTCTCAGCTGTGTTTGTTTATTTCCAGGATGCTAGCTGCTGCTGTTTGTCCGATTACAGAACCTAGAGGGTCAGCCGAGCAGTATTCCACTTCTGGGTGCTGTACACCAGTGCACAAAGCCAGCCAAGCCTATGTCTCTCCCAGTCTGGAATCATCTGCCAGCCAGGCTGAAAACGGCCACACAAACAGGCATGGTAGCTTTAGGCAAAGCAGCTTTAGCATCCTAAGTTGTGTGATATGGAGCTGTGGAACAAACACAGTGTGGGCTGTCCACTCTGCATTTACTCAACACTTTTGAGAGACTGCTAGGCTTCCTCCTGCTCTGGGATTAAAGAAAGAAGAAAAATAACAAAACAAAACAAAACAAACAAACAAAAAAACCCACCAAACAAACAAATAAACACAGTCAAAAAAAAAAAAAAAAAAAAAGAGCATGAAGTATTATTCTTTTGTAGAAGACAGACTGTAGCAAAGACCTATTAGAGTTTGCCCAAAATCACGAGAGAGATCTGTTCTAACAGCAGGAATTGAACAACTGTGTATCAGTTGAATTTAGTGCAGTAAACACAACAGTGTTTGTTGTTTACTGATGTAAGTCCTTTGGATTTGAGTCTGCTCTGGATTAGAAAAGTGGAGTTAAGAGCAGGACTTGCTCAATAGCCACTTATTATGGCCATTCTTCACTTCCATGAGAATCATCCTCATTCTGCCTTCCGGGGATATTCTTAAAGAGGGGACTGAAGAGCAAACATATTATCACCTGTGCTGTTGTATGACTAACTCTTAGCACAACAGAGGTAAACAAGTGTTTGATCTGCCATCCATGATAAAATACTTCAGGGTCACTGATAGCTTTTCTCTGGGAAGCAAAGGACTGTAGGAATAAATGTCTGGAGAGAGAAATTCTGTTCTTCCTGGATCTGTTCAAAAAGTCTTTTGTATGTGATTAATCATTTCTAAATAGTATAATGCGTTGACACCCTTAATTTGCAACAAGTTTTTTAGTTTTGGTAAAATTAAATTCTGAGTTCTTAATCTTTGAATTTAAACCTTGTGTTAACACCAAAGTCATATGTAGATGGATTCAAGTCTTGACACTGCTGAAAATCTAGAATCAATGAAGAATGTTACTTTTCAATTTATCAAGAGATTTGCACACAAAATTTCAAATCCAGACTCACTGTGTTTTTTAGAATAACAAAACTAAAGAAAATAAATTACTGTGTGGACTGTTTTACTGAAGAGCATGTGGGAAGTAATCTGTTAGTGTCAAGACAAAATTAGACAAGATTTTTTAACACTGAGTAAATTGGGATATATTAAGTACTTTGAATAAAGTTAAGACGACAGCAAAAGCCATAATAATTTCACTGTCAGTTAAAGGTGCAATTGCCATAAAATTGAAAAATGTAGGGAAATTCTCTGCAGTGCTTGAAGAATCAATGTTGGCCATATGTGGCACTACAAAGCTACTGTGGAGCAGATAGAACTGACTGATCTTTTCAGTGTAGGCTCTGATGCGTGAAAGTCATTCCGAAGTTTAATTGAAGTTGGGAGAAGCCAGTTTCTGAGAGAAGATATTTGTTTTAACTATTTTGTGGGAAATGAATGAAATCTTTAATTTTCAGCATGCAAAATGCTCAGACATTCATAGATAAAAGTGGTCTATTAAAATTATCACCTTCTTACATTTTGGGGAAAGCAACTGTTCAACCGAGGTAATATTCTAGGCTGTAAATATTTATTTTTTTTTACTCAAGAAGCAAGCAAGGAGTTCCTTATAAATATAATTGAAGAAGGAAATTCTAATGTAACCTCTTGTCATCATCCCTTTCAAAAAAGGTGCTTAAAATTTACTTGAATATGAGTGCACTATGGCCGGAGTTCAAATCAGTTTTTGCAAGCTCTATGCTGTTTTGCTTTTGCCTCGTTCTGTGCAGTCAGAGTTCAAGATCTCCTGGTCAGGGCAGGTCCTTTTTTCTTCAGGGTTCTCCCTTTCTTGATTCATGTAGATAATCTTTCTGGCTGGACACATAAACAGAGTTGCAGCTGCTGCAGTAGTACTAGCAGTAAGTCATATCTGTTGTGACCTTCTAAAATCTCTTTGCAATGCCCCCTGTGCCATCCATTAATTTTGAAGCATAATCTTGGTCCCACCAAACTTCTGTGGAACTGCACAGTGGAAAGCTGTGTTTTCCAGAAACTGAAATCCTGACTGGGATTCAGTGACTGAATTTTGTTTGTCTGGCAGGAAGTCATCATCAAGGACCCCAATTTCCTCCTCCATAAAGAGGGACAATGCTATTGATTGCGGGTGGTATCTGCTGTGAGGTCTGCAGTTGCAAAGTGTTGAGCATATATCACCATGGTATCATTTTTAAGGAATCAGACCTTACCAGGACTGTTTTCATACTCACATTCATCATTCTCAAGACAACCAATTTGCACTCTCACTCTATACACCAGCACAGATTTGTTTTGTTCTGCTCTACAATTGATATATACTGCTGAACTTTAGGGTGGGCTAGATGTGTGTGTGTATATATATTGATATGTAACGTTAATAATAAGCTTATGAAAGGAATATAATTCTAGGACACACAATTATGTGGCAATGCTTAACAATTTTTTCAGTGTAGGGATAAATTTTTGTTATAAAGGCATATTTTTGTCTTTGCAAGCATTTGTTTTGTGTAATATTATAGAGAAAAAATTTAAGCTAAGCTTTTCAGAGTAAATAAGTGACTGGTTTACAAGGATAAATTACTATTTTGTTGTATTATAAATCAAAATTTTCCCTAATATTAAATTAAAGTTTATGAATTCTGTGATATTATGATTTTTTGACAGCATTAAAAGGTGAAAACACCTAAATTTGAGACATCTTTAAAGAATACAGACATTTAAAAATCACAGTGTTACAATGCACAGTCTGGGCTCTACTGAAACATGCTTTTTTACTGAGAAATATAGCTGTTAACAAAATGTCACCTTATCTATTCAGTGATTGTAGAAATGGGAAAAAATTATGAATTAATATTAAAGGGTTATCTAAGGATTCAAATAAAATAATTAGTGAGCAAAAAAATAATGATATGATAGTAATCACAGCCTTATCCTGGTTTGAACTGCTGAATGACACTGAAGAGGCTCTTAATAGCACTCGTGCTTGGAGCTATATGGTGCATTTAAGGAAGAAGACTAGGACAAATTCAAATTCAAGAAAAGAGCACACACACGCCTTTTTAGCTAGATATTAATTGCTAAAGAGATTGTTATTTAAATAAACATGTTTCTACCTTTCAAAATATAGGTGTATTTACAGAAATACATACACAGAACATCAGCAGAATGGCCAAAATAACTGTCATGCCACAAGGACAAATAAAGGGCAGCTAATGTTGATATCAGTTCCTACACCTTGGATTTCCCTGAAGACTTTTGTTGACTACATTGTACGGGTCAGCCGTGCCTATTGGTATTTTAGGATCCAGTGATTCCTCATGATTTGAGGACCTGCAGACCCAGTCATTCTTATATTTCTTACTGCTGCCAGTAATTGCTATTTCAACTACAGCTCTGAGTTTCTGCAGTAATTAACTCATAACAGCAACCACATGAGAAGCCATTGAACTCATATTCAAACATTGAACGAATGTTACATAATATCCTCTACTTTTTGGCTGCAAAGGCTTTCACAAATACAATTCCGTATCATGGTACATTTTCTGTTTCATTAAATCTCCTTGCAGGCATTTGCAGTACCTTTGTTGTGAGTTTTGGGTTGATACCAATGAGGCTGTTTCTACATTTTGTATTGAACAATACTTTAGAAGTTAAATAGTTTAAAGTTATCAGTTTCAATGTTGCTACTCTAGTTTTACTAGTTCTGTCATGCCCTGATCCTTGTTCTCAGAGGAATCAAGAGCAGTTTGTGAGACAACATGGAAGTTCTCAGATTTAAGGTGTCTGCTTTTCTTAGCTGACTCCTGCTGCTAATCCATAAATTTGCACTGCTGATCATGTTTTATCTGTCAACCCCACAGAAATATCTGGGAACACCTAAGGCACACTTACGTGGTCTTCAGTGCCAATGATTTGGAAAATGAAGTCACTGCTTAGACACCTGGCTCCCACATCCTCATTTGTCAGCAGGTAACTATGTTGAGGAGTCTGTTCCACAGGCTTCAGCCTTGTCACAGAAGGTGGCATAAGCTCACATTATGAGCAGTAGAAATAGCAGAACTCACTGTGTGATTCTGTCCTCTGACTGTCACTCAAAAGACCCTCTAGATGTCCCATAGATGTCCCATAGCTCCTCTGCTGAATCTGCCAGCCAGGTAGACATAATAAAGAATTTTATCTTGTTAGGTGTTTCAGGAGATGTTAGATCCCTTTGCCCTGGGCAACTGAATCAAGTTGCTAATTTCAGACAGATATTGCATTTCCTAACACTTGCAAATTTACCTTTCCAAGACATATTGATTTTTTGCACCTAGCTCTGAGTATTCAGAGTAGAAACAGCCTTTCCATGATGTAATCTGACCTTTACCTATGTTCCACATGACCAAGTTTTCTTTTCACATACTTAACTATATCTTCAGCTATCGCAATGATTTCTGCAGGTTATAAACTCATAATTAGAAAGAAACGTTCCTGATGTTTAAAGTAATAGTTCAGTCACTGTGTGTAGCTACTCTTGAGCAAATCCCACCAGCAACTGTTCTCTAAAGCAGCTGTTAGTGTTGCAAACACCTCTCTGTTGAATACAGAGGCTTCTCATTCTATAAAACACATGTACTATACTTCCTAATGGATAATTTCTGTTCTTCTCTGCAGCCTTTTGGAAAATGGGCTTGCATCTTGCAGATTTGACAGTCCTATGAGAGGTTGGGACATTGCCAACATCTGCCAGTTTTCCCTGTAGGCCATGTGCTCTTCCTCACCTCTCACCTATCTTCAGACTCTTGGAGTTTTACTTTTCTTTTGCCTCTGATACTTCTGTGGACCACGTTTTCAAAAATTAAAAAAGCCACAGCTTTTCTCTTCTAAATACATAATCTTCTCTGACTACATTCTGGAAAATAACAGGATTGGTTTTCTTTTAAGATGGAGTTGGGATGTTTTATCTGAGGTTTCCAAGCATCGTCATAGTCTGTTCTCAAATTAGGGATTCCACAAAACCTTCAAAATTGCATGTCTGTCTTAGTAGCCTCAGAGGTGATATAAGTGCTTCAAAAATTTCTCCCAGTTTTTGATCTGTTATGAAACTGATATAGTTCTTTATTTTCTCTGGAAGTACAATATTATTTCAAATCTCTTTAGAACAGTTAGATAAGAGTTTATTCTTCTTTCTGTAAGTGCAGGCTGCTAAACAAATGCAACACTTCAGACACAGCAAAATGGGGAAAATAGAAAACTTTTGCTCATGTTAGTTTTCAGTAGTTCTGCATATAATCCTCAAAAGACCCACTCTTTCTCTTTGAACCTCTTTGTGTATGTATCACTTTCCTGGACAATTTCAGATGCAAAAGAATAACACTATAGAGTCATCTAATAGCAAAGGGATGCTGCCTTATTTTGCCACCTTTTTCTTCTCTTCGAGCACCTGTCTTCATATCTTACATCTGCTTCTAATCCCACTGAATGCTCAGGGTTTCTGCATGGAGTCTATAGGTTTGAATATAACAGCAAAGAAGTAGGTGAAAAATTGTGTGAAAAAGATTGAGAGGGAGAGGAAGACAGAGAGAAGTGTTTATCATAAAGCTGACTTTTCTGTTTCAAAACTGTCAAAGCAGAATGTTCCAGAGTATTGGACTTCAGCTTTAGCAGCAAAAGTCCAAATAATTTTAAAAACAACTATTCCCAGAACTACCATATGTTTGAAGATACACACTGGGTAATTGTTTTGGGGGAAGAGTTCAAGGCAATGGGAAAATTGTAAGATGCCTTTCTACAATGTTTTTATTTTTCTTTTATATATATTTTTAAATTTTTTTTTATATCTTTATATCTTTATTTGTTTTTGTGTGCATGAATGTGGATGGCTAAATGAAAAATCTTATACATATATTGGCATACAAAAGCTAACATACATATACATATATATGCATATTTATTAAGAAAGTGGAAAAGGGAGTTTAATTTTTCTGTGTTATCTCACTGACCAAAGCAGAGTTTTTTGACAAACCTTAACCTACACACAATGATATACAGAATTAAGTAGCATGATAAGAACACACTTTGTATTTGATTTATTGCACAGCAGGTAGATGCCTATGCATAAGTTTGCTAATGCAGTAGGTAAACCATATGAAAGGACAGTTCCAGAAATTACAGAAAAAAGGCAGAAAATATTTATTTGGTCCAAACGTCTTTTTCTGGAACATTTAAAAAAAAAAAAAAAATTCTTCCACAATCATCTTCTCTACCTCAGTCTTTCCAGCTGCATAAGCACAGTTGACAGCTCTTTGTTCCTGAATTCTGCAGGAAATGTATGAATTTTTAAAACAAACCCACACCCCTTTCTTTTCATTACATCTTTCCCACTGTGTCTTTTTGTGTTTAAAAATATCACATCTCAGTGTTTCCTCTCTACATAAGCATATAGATATATTGGATATATATTTTTTTTACAGAAATTATGGCTTTTTTTTTTCCCCCTAGCAATGGTTGTCTGCATGCTCAATGTGGTGACACTCACAAGAGGGATAAATACAAGACATTTGCCCTTTTAGAGTCTCCTTAGGATCTTTTTCATAAAAATGGATTATCTGTTTGCCATTTTCTTTTCTCATTATAACCTTTGTCATGTGTGTGGGCTCCCTGGGCTCTAATGTCTCTTTCTTCATGAATTAAAGGGGGAATTCTCCTTTTCCTTGACCTTTTCAGTATTCTGCACTTCAGTGGGGTGGCATTTCCACTCCTTAAAGATTACAACCTGTGCTGACTAATCAGCCAATCAAACGCCAATTACAAATGTAAAATCAATTACTGTTGCTGTTAAAGCCAAACCTCATCTGACATATTTGGCCTCCTCAGCCATCATCCACTGAGAGGGTTAAAGCTCTAATGACAGGGGTATATATGGAAATGGGCCAGATCCTTTGACACAAACTGCAAAACCTTTTTCCTGGCTAACACAACGAGGAATTGAACTTCTGTAATGGGTAATTCAGAGTTAAATTGCCTTTCGTCCTGTCATTTGTGTGACTTTCAGCCAAACATTACATGCGATTCCGCACCCTCCCCAAAGAAAACTTTTAAAACCATCATTGTTGAACTAATGTCTTCCTGTCTCCTGGAAGAGGATGCTGGAGCTCAATGCTTGATCTGCACAGGGCTTGCTTCTGAGCCCTTTCAGATGATTTCCCATCAGAGATCTTTGTTTACTGCAGTGTTGGCTACTTTCAGAAGTGGACACAGTGTCTGGAATTTTAAATATACTCTTGAGCCTCATATCTCCTATTAATCAACTGTTGGCAGCCTACTTCTCAGCAGGCAAGAAAATTAGATCATCTTAGAACCTTATAGGCCTTACATACCATAAACAAGGGGATAAAGGTGTCTTACCTGGACAGCCTTTATAAATACCTGCTACCTTTGTTGATCAGAGGGAAATTTAAGTCTATGAAGACGACCCTCTGAATTAGTCTTCCAGCAATCCCTCTAGACTTCACAGTGTGATGTATCTTCTGTTTCTTTGGTTGATGGATTGTTGGAAGTGAAGTCCAATTTTCCAGCCTTCCTCTGTGGACATCCAAGAAAGTGCATATGAGAGGTAGAGTGAATCTCACCTCTAACAGACTCATTCTAAAGTTGGCTCCTATCGCAGGAATTATTGTGCTCCTTTAAAATCTTGTTGGAATGGAGGCGATGAAGGTGAAGACATTTCAGGGGAGGATGAGGATTTTGCTAACTAAATATTCCTGTCAGTTGTTTTAGACTTGCTATTCTGTTGACCTGTAACAATCTTTATTTTTTACACGTGATCCTCCCTTCTGTCTAAAATGGTTTTGCAAGGTCTTTACAGGAAGATGAAGTGCTACTTCATTGTGCTGATTTCCAGATCCTTGTGTTATTAACCCCAACAGCATTTAGAAAACTTTTCTTAAAGTCGTGTAATAACAATTTAAAAGACATGAGTTGAACTGTTTCCTGAAAATCCCATTGGAGACTTACAAGTGGTTGCAGTCAGAATTCCTGGGTGTCATGGAAGGGATCTCATGGTCAAAAGACTGAGTTTTTCCTTGTATTGTTTCCCTTTTTCCTCACTTCTGAAGGCATTATCTCAGCATGTTACTCTTGTTCCTCATATGTAGCAAATACTCTCTCATAAATGGGATAGTATTTTGAGGCAAAAGGCAAGATTCATCTCAACTATCTTGAAATACCTAGAGTTACTTTTAGGGTGAACAGATTGTTAAATTTAGCTGTCTGAAACCATCACCTGAATCTCAATCTGAACCACATGCCTGTTTTAGACCAGAGGAATCCCACAACAGGTTTGTGGTCTAAATCTTTTACATTATTTCCCCATAAATAAATTGCTAAAATGAGACACCTAAAATGGGACACCTAGCTTTTAGATGAGACACCTCAGTTTTACAGATTGCGTCTCACCCTAAAAGCCAACATGATTTTTGAGATGAAGTTTTCCAATATCACTTACGGCAATCATCCTGCAAAACTTACACACAATGAAAATTCCTTCAGAATATCGAAGTGCGATCCAAAGCCTTTTACGATCAGTGGAAGAATTGTTGATCCATTCTGGAAAGGAATCTGTTTAAGAAGGAAACGGACTTTTCTGACAGAATCCCACTCTCCAGTAAAAAGAGAAGTCTCAAGGGAATGATCATGCAACAAGATCTATTTTTTCTTTCTCTGTAATGGAGGAATCTGTGCCACTTACACACTGGTATATTTTAGCAACCAGAACACGAATTTTAGCTGGTTAAGCAGAACAAGCATTGCTGACGTTCAGACAACTCTCCCTTAGGGCTGTTATGGACAGTTCATCTATCTATTGAAAAGATATTTTCCCTCCACAGCAGATTTTAGTAACTGGGAGTGAAGTCTGCATTGCACAGGGGATGAGACCCCAGCATTTGCATCATTCATAGTCATTGAGGTTTCCAATACATCTAAGTAATTAAGATTCCTTGAGAGAGGGCAATTTTATACTCCAATATGCAAGGTTGTTAACATATCATGCTTTGTTTGCATAATTTGAGTGGTCTGTAACATCATAGAGTTTTGAAACCTCATTTCTCTGTTAAAAATAAACATATGGTCTCTCCTCTCTGGTGACCGGTGACAGGACCAGAGGGAATGGCATGAAGTTGTGTCAAGGGAGGTTTAGATTGGATATTAGAAAAGAGTTGCTTCACTCAGGCTGATTGGGCAATGAAACAGGGTCCCCAGGGAAGTGGTCGCAGCAGTGAGCCTGACAGAGTTCAAGTGTTTGGACAATGCTCTCAGGGACAGGGTGTGACTCTTGGGAATGCTGTTGTGCAGGGCCAGGAGCTGGACTCGATGATCCCAGATCAAACATTCAGCTATAACATGTAGCTGTAGCAGCTCTGTCTCTTTGCTCCCTCTCTCCACACAGTTGTCACACAGCCTTAGCTCCCAGACATTGTTTCTGAAGCCCAGGAAAGCACCAACCTTCCTGCCATGGGCAGGGATGCCTTTCACTAGACCAGGTTGCTCAGGGCTCCATCCTGCTTGGCCAAAGATCAGACATCCACTTCCCTGGAAAACCTGTTCAGGGCCTCCCCACCTTCACAGTAAAGAATTTCTTCATAATATCCCACCTAAACCTACTCTTTTTTAGCTTGAAACCATTAGCCCTTGTCATGTCACTGCAGGCTTTTGTGGATAGGGTCTCTCCATCTTTCGTGTAGGCTCCCTTCAGGTACTGGGAGGCTGCAATTAGGTCACCCCAAAGCCTTTTCTTCTCCATGCTGAACAATCCCAGTTCTCTCAACCTTTCCTTGAAGGAGAGGTGCTCCATCCCTCTAATCATCTTGGTGGCTTCCTCTGGACTTGCTTCAAAAGGTCAATGTCATTTGTTCTTAAGATGGAAGATATGCAACCTAAAAGTGTATCTATGCCTAGAAATAAGATATTTTGGAATCTAGAGTCCCTTCCTAGCCAGGGGAATGAAATAAGTAACTTCAAAAGGCATATCTTCCCCCCTCAGTAATTTTGTTACGATGAGATTGATCACTATCAGGGGGTGCATGTTTTATCACAAGATACACAGACACTGCTAAAATTTGATGCAGCCTTGATAAATATCTAAAAATGGCTTAGATACAAAATATGAATTGTGTGCCAAAATTGGTTAATTAAATATTAATTATTAATATTAATAATAATTTTTCTCAAATGGAAACCTCCTGAAATATATTAAAGAATAAATCTACTTTAAGATCTGTCAGGCTGGTTTCATGATGAGAGACAAATATTTCCTCAATGAACAGATTTTTTTCATTACTGATATAAGCTAAGAGAGAGAGGAGGAGCAGGGGAATCAATGACAGGAGTACAAGGCTGCACTATCTATGGATCTAATTTGGATATTTCAGACTATTCTTTAAAGTAGAACAAGTAATAGATCTCAGTCACTCTCTTATATCTTTCAGGCAGATTTTTTTTACACCCATTCAGAACTTATATGGGATATGGAAATCATGTGAATACAGGAGTAGGGAGAATTGGAGAAACAGCTTGCTGGTCAACAGACACTTGGCCTATATGAAAACAGAGGAAATGATAGATGAGGTGATGAACCTCCTCATTGTAGGATAAATTCTGAAAATCTATTATTTTCCAACTATGCATGTTCTACTGTGAAATGGACATAAAGAAGAACTTCCTTCATATCATGAGGAAGAAATTGCAGAGTTGTTTTCTTTATAATTTATTTCCTGTGCTTTATTTTGGGGCTCACTACACTAGAGATTAAAGCAAAGTAACATATAGCCATTATCTTTCACATCAGAGGAATGGTTAATATGCTTCCAACATGGTGAGTATGAAATATAGTGAAATCTTTTGGGGGAAGAGCAAATAACAGAGCCCCCACATCACAGTCCTTCTCATCATTTTTCCCTAGGAAAAAAGCCAGGGAGTGTTCCTACAGAGAAGCTAGAAGAAACATTTCTGGCTTCAAACAATTCACCTCTTATTAAACAGTATATTTTGTCAGTAATAAAATTCAATAAATAACTATAAAGCAGCCAAATGAAAGGCAGATAAAACCCAATAAAAAGTGTATGAAAAAGATCTACTTCCAAGAGTAGATTGACCAACCTTCCAAATTCTGTTTATGTTTTCCAAATAAATAAAAATAGTTAAAATTAGCTTTTCTTTCATTCAGATTTCTTCAGCACTTGGGAAATTACAGGACATGGCAAAGATAAAGTTACACAATCTCCACCTAATCTATGCTTATCTAATTTTATCTGAGATACTTTCATTATTCTTTAGAACCAGAAAGAAGTATAAAAATCAACACAATTTACTTCATGTTAAAATTTCTGCAGATTTTTTTTCCAGAACTGTTAAAAGATAAAGACAGAGATTTTACCAAAGCACTTCCAGAGAAAGGGACAAAAAATGTGTTTTGATCTCTGGTCCAACTCATATGGAATAATCCTTTGCTTCTACTCCCAGGTGATTTCTTGGATCTTTACACTTAATTTTTTCTAATCTGCTCGCTTTACATCTGGAAACTTCAGAGGATTAAGGTTATTTGGTTTGTATATAAGCATTTCTGATCTCTAACTTCTTTTCCTCAGCATCAGATAATGAACTGTGCTTTTTTTCTGGCTTGAAGCTCATTCTGTTCTTCACGGTTTATCTTCTCTTGTACACTTTCCTCCCTGCAGATCCACACTGCAGAACCCTGCCCTTAGCAACTGCTCTTTCAGGAAGTAGTTACTATTCTTTCTAATCTCTTGAATTCCATGGAATTTTGGAAAACCCATGTAGCATTCTGCCAGGGAACATGGGCCAAAATTTGAGAGCAGATCTACTAAGTCCATCAACCAAATTTATATCAGATAATTGGGAAATGCTTTTAGAATATGCACATCATGGTTAACCATTTTAGGCTGGTACAAAATATATATGTCATAGTAAAAGAATGAGAAAAAGCATAGACTTTTCCACAGCAATTTTTTACAGCATAGCTAGCACACATAGACACAGGAAGCAAAACAAAAAACAACCCCAGGCTTTATGGATAGTTAGAAATATTTTTCTTTATTCTTTTTAAAAATTCATTCTTCCTCCAAAGGTGTAATACCATTAGAATGCATTTCACAACCCAGCAGGTTTATGGCTGCAAAACAGTAGCTACAATTTGTGTGGAAATAGCAGTGTGTTAATGTGCTGGATAATATTCAGCATGAATAAGATTATTCAGGCTTCAGGGAGATGAAAAGCTTGATAGGCTGTGAGATATTAATATTACTGCACTTGTTTTGGTGGCTGTGCCAGATTGCAACAAACTCATTTGAAACCATCTCAGGACATAAAAGAGTCTATAAATAAAGATTTAATTACATAGCACTTGAACTGTGCATTGCCTATAAACTGTAGACTGACCAGTCTTAAAATAAAATACTTAATAAAAAGCTGCTTTTAAAATTTTTTAAAAAATTTTCCTTCAGGAGACAAACATTGTAAAAAATTTTCCTCATTGCTATTTTTGAAGAGAGATTCCAAGCAATGAAAATCTAGATCTGCCCAGTAATATGTTTTCCTGGTTCTGTTACGTGTTCTCTAACAAAAATTAAGAGTTCAGAGTTAGACTGGAATTTGTCTGAAGATCTAGACAGATAATATTCTTGAAGAACATACGGCAACAATATTTCATCAACACTTTTGACAAACTCAGTCTCGGGTTTTAAATATGGTTGAACAGTGCTATGGGCTTTGATTCAGTTTCAATCTATAGTTCTGGGTTTCTTTCCAGAGTTTGTGTTGGCTGATGCTGAGTTAAAGGAATGACCATGTGTGCACCAGCTGATAGAATCTCCTTCAGAGGCCTCTCCAGTTACCAGTGAATTACCAATGAGTTATCAATGCATGCCAGTGTGTGTGAGGTTTTTACACCAGGGTCTGACTGTGGACCTTGGCATGGGAGAGCAGTAAACTTATCTAATTCAAATACCTGTTTTTTTTCCCTTGCTACCTTACACAGTGGATGCTGTCCCCATGGGGAGAAATATCCTGTAGCCAGGAAATTTTCTGCAAAAATGTGCTAGCAGAGATAGTTGTAGCTGTGTTGATCTCGGTCTTCTTTCTTTCATCTTTCTTTCTTTCACATGATTTATGTGTATAAGAATAATAGATCAAATGCTCAAACCTATATTTATAAAATATCTTGGGGTTCTTCAAACCATCCATCATGTCCCTTCTTCCAAGCTGATCTTGCAAAAAAAGAAAAAAAAATTCTTTAATGATAAATAATTCAGAAACTGTTTCTCAGATTATCAATTTCTCTTACTCTCTGACAACTGTTGTTCTGCTTTTGCTAAGTATGTTGTGTTTACCTTAGAGATTAAATCTGCTTCTTCATATTATCTGGATCTGAATTTCCAGACTCTGATGCTCCTGTGTAGATTCACATAAGTGGGCTACTCTTATCATCATACATAAAAATAGTATTTGAAGGGGATTCTGGGTGCATTAGAATGAGCAATTAAAGTACTGCTATGAATAACCCTACCATGGCATGTTGTTAGTCCATTTTATTTTCTGTCAGAAGTATGGGTAAGCCATAGGACACACAACATCATCTAACTCACTATGTCCTCTGCCCATCTACTGACATATGCAGCTTTGAGACTCAGTGCTGAGGACTGACAAATACCATTTTGAGGATTTCCTAACAAAAATTGTGGAACTAGGCTCCATGACTTCCATTTATAGGCATTTCAGGAAAGGGGAGTCTGAGATCGAGAGTGCTGTCTGACGTTGTTCTTCTGCATGTCCCTGGGTTCTTGTGGACTTTACATCAGGGTCCTCCTTTTGAAGTGCCTTGTATAAAGTAGAAATCCATTTATTTCTTATATAGTCATCTCATTGCACTAAAGAAGTAATAATCCAGGATATTAGAAACCAATCTCCAGTTTTCTGTTCCATTACATCACATGCTGGCTATGCCTAAATCAGAATGTTCTTTTTTCAGTATCCCCTTATTATCTAGTATAATTTCTGCCTCCAAATAAATTAGACTTTGCAAGAAAAATCACTGAAAATCTCTTTCTGTCCCCATTGTGAAGTATTTGTAATAGAAAAGTCTTTCTTATTCTCAATAGCTTCCTCCTTAGTGCCTTTGTTCCTGGGTTAAAAGGTTTAATGAGAGCTAATGCTTCAGGCAACCATTTACATCTCTCTTGAACACTACGGATTTTGGAGGCAGCCTTTTGAAGGAAGATGCTTTGTGCTGTAGTGACTAAATGAACAAAAGGAATTTCCTTTACAGATTAACAACTATGCAGCATAGGGAAATTACATCATGTCTGAGCAGTTCAACAGCAGTGTACAATGCTATGGGCTTGATAGGACAACAAGATTAGATGGGGAAATAATCTGATTTAGAATTACTCAAGTCTGCAATATTCAGTTCTGGACAGCCTATTGGGAAAAAAAAATAAAACCAAAAAACCTAATCAAACAAAAAAAATCCCCCCAAAAACCATGCCAAATAAAAAACAATTACAACACAAACAAAAAAAAAAAAACCCAAACCCAAACAGTAATGTACTGACTTCCTCACAACATATACAGAATACCCTTAAAGTGGCCAATTGACATGGAAATTTTCTCTTCAGCCTAGTACCAGTCAGTTTAGTTAACTTTTGCAATCTTTGTATCACAACATAAAGCACATTATATCCCCCAGTTTTAGGGGATTAATTTAAATTTTTTAAGATTATAATGAAGCACAACCAAGTTCCTCACAGATTTTAGGACCCGGTTGTACAGGGAGACGCGTATTTCAGAAATCTGCTTTTTGCTGTTATCTTGTGTAGCCTAGTAGGGAGGAAGAGGCAGGGCATACGGGGGCTGAGGATCCCTTATTCATCTTTTAGTAGAAAATTAACCCAGAATGTCATAACGAGGAAGGTCTTATTAATTAAACATCGGTTGAATATCTGCAGAGTTATTTGCACTGGAGGAGAAAAATCCAATTTCTTACAACAGCATGAGAAAAGCAATCGACTGTGGTGCTAATATCTGTTGATCTCTTTGTCTCATCAAGAAGATACATTCTTCAGTGAAGGATGGTAAAAATGATATCAAGATAATAAAGGTTGCCCAGCTAGACACTGAGATGTGATTATCAGTGTTAAATTGCAGAGCTATTACAAAATGGAATAGCACAAATGAGGAAGGAGTTACCACCTGTTGATATTGTTTCTGATAGAAAACTAAGAAGGAGTTCATATGAATTGTTGGGAAAAAACAGATAAATATGAATGAAACAGTTCTATGATTTGGGATCCATCGGTTCACACCTTCATGTGAAAAGCCTTGAACATGGCTGTGGTGTGGGGAGTGGTGACAAACGGCTGGAGTGTCACAAGGAATGGCTTACTGGATGAGCGTAGTTGTCCCTTCAAGCAAAGAGAGCAATTTTGAATTCTGTCATTTAATTGTTAAGATGCTCTGATATCAATGTCGTTCTGCTTGACAGTTCCTGTGTGTGGTTCAGGGAGCTTCATGTGTCAGGGCCTTTTTTAGCAGAGACAAGATTGCATGAAGTTTGGCTCCCTTCACTTCATGCTATTCCAAATATCCTAGCAAGTTTGCACTGCCCCCAGCATATGCAAAACATGCCCCCAGTTTCCAGTCCCACAAGCTACAACAATTTCTCCCATTATTTCAGACTCTTTACAATATATTTAATTTTTTTTAATCATGCAACAAATATTAATCTGTCATATAACAATGGGAATGTGATATGAGATCTACAGGAGACTGAAGATTTATGAATAAAGCTGACTGTTTCCCTTGTCCCTTTTACCTAAACTAAAGATGGATTTTTTCCTCTGACTTTTCATAAATAGTAGAGTCTTAACTGGGTATTGGTACTGTCACTACATTGTTTAAATGTAGCTGATAACCTGCATTAAAGTCAGCAATTTTAGTGTTTTAAATGTTTAACTGAGAAAGGTCAGTGTGGAAAATTGCATTTTAAAGAGGTTTTCTGTGATGTACAGAAGTCCAGGATGGAGCTATTCTCTTAAAATTCAGATCTTAAAAATCACTTCTCTATCCCAAATCTGCTCAGAGAAGTTTATAAACAACAAGTTGAACTCAGGTATTCACTTAGAGCTTTGATAAAAATACCAAGGTCAAAATTCAGTGGAAAAACAAGTTTTAAAAAAAGACCACCTCAAAAAAGACCATTCAGTTAAAATCTCTACTGCAGTTGCCTGAAAGCTGTTAGGTTCAAGCATGACAGAGTGAATTGATTCCTTCAACACCTGATATGGTGAAAAGCCAGCTCTATAAATAACAGTGATATGAAGGTCAACATTTATATCCAATGTTCATTCACATTTATGTCTAAGAAATAAAGAATTTATTGAAAGAGCAGCTGGATATAAATTCCTAATCTCTGACATATTGCTATTATTCCCTCTCCAAAAAACAAAAGTATAAAACTTCACGACTCCTGCTCTTGGTAAAAGACAGCTGGAAAGCCAAAAGTCAGGAGCCTAATGAAGAAACCACCTTTGCCATAATAATTGATTGAGATTTTTTTTTAATGTAACCTATAGACAGCTCCATCACAAAAGTGCATCTGTCTAATAAACCTGGGTGTTATTAGACCAGGTTTTAATGGACCAGGTTTATTGGAAAAAAAATTTTTTTCTGTCTTTCCTAACACCCTTGAAAGCTTCACCATGCAGATCAGAAATGTGTCAAAATTACTTTTTTTGGGTTGATAATTTTTGGAATTTTACTTTTTTCCTTCCTTTCTTCAAGTCTCCATCTTTCTCTCTTATTAGAAACAAACAAATCCAGGAATTTCAATATCACTCTCAATGCAAACTACACTACCAAAAATAATATGAAATGTTCTGGCATCTACAAAGCAGTTTATTTCAGTTCACAAACTTTCATCAAAATACTCTACTCACTTCCAAATATTGTTTTGAATTGAATGCCAAACATGCAAGGTTTGCCAATGTCTCAAATGCAAACAGAATGAAGGAAGGATGTCACAATGTTTCTCCCCCTTTCCCCCCATGGTAACTGAAAGTTTGCCATAGTTTAGGAAGAAACAACAATTTTAGTAGCTCAAATACCTTTTGCCAGTTTACTCGTGATGGCATGCCAGGGAACTTCTGTCTCTTTCCTCTTCCACAGAAATTGCTAAAAAGCCACTATACACAGAATCCTTTTAGTTTCTCAATATCTTGAAAATAACAAGATTGGCAGACAACTGACCCCACATAGATAAACCCAAATTTAAGGTTAAAAAGCAATTCCTTGTACTCTGGCAAATGCTGTTTATCAAATCTAAGACCTACAACTGGCATTTCAACTGCCAACCTGATAGCTCTTTTCAAGATGATCTTTGTGAAATATAATGGAAAAATCCTTTAGGATGGTGCAAGGTAGATCTACCAAGGTTTACTCTCATTGCCTCAAAATAATTGACTAGGTGCAGAAAATAAAATCCATTTTTCTGTCATTCTGCCTTGTCTCTTGAAAAGCTAAATCAGAGCATGCTAGATGGAGGCTGTTTGACATTCCTGACAGCACAGTTTGTATTGCATTCAGTCAGTCTCTTAATAATGCCATCAAAAAACTCTTGGCCACCCAAGCTCTACCCATACAAGGGTCTAACAGACAATTTTTTCTTCAGCAGCTAAATCAACAGGGGACTTTACAGCCACATGAACCACAACCTAACAGCAGCCTATCATGCTGTGGGAGCCTTATCAAAGTTGCTGTAGCTTAAGTCCAGTTTCTTTATCATAGCCTTCAAAGGAGCCCCTTCTGATCAGCCGGATTATACACACTCCTTTCACATGAGAGTGTGAAAATCAAATGAAAAAACAATGTCTATTGAAAGGAGACATTCTAGTAGACTCTGCCATTAAATCTGTGAGCATTTCTTTAAATAAGAGGCATTGGCATATTAAAAGTCCCTGATAAATTTCAGCTTTGCTTTTTCTATCAGTTTTATACAGTTTTTTTCAACTTGAAAATTATGCTCATTCTGAGTAAGAATGCCACAAAAAACAAGCTATAAAGACATGTAAGTATAAACTGTCAAGAGCCCTGCATTTTGGAGAATGGTTTTTGTTTTTGTTTTTTACCCTAACAGATCTGTGAAGCAAACACATTTAGAAATATAAGCAGAGATGTGAGACCATTAAGGTATCGCAGTCAAATTCCTAAGATTATCTGAGCAGGTAGTTTTTAACTCCATACGTGATGGAAAGGAATCATGAAATTTATTTTCTACCTACTGTTCTATACAAATACCCATGTTTTTTACATACTAAAAGAGTAATCAAGACCACATATAGTTTCTTTTGTACCACAACTGCACCTACATCTTCAAGACCCCTTCGAAGTTTATTTTAGTTAGCATTTTATGCAAAAGAATTAATGTAAATGTACTAATAGAAAGCCTGGATTACTCTGCTCTTTGATATGTCGGGAGAGTGGTCGTAGCTCTGCACTAATGTGCAGAGTCCAGCAATGAGAACAAAGATGGTGGAGCCCCTGCAAGTTTTTCTGAAAAAAGCAGAGTTATTCCAAAAAAAATGCCAGCTGCAACACAGTTTGAAATGCAGCTCTACAAAGGCTGTTCATTCTGTGAGCTGTGCTGCTTTGCTGGTCTCTTCTGGACTGCAGGGCTCAAGCTTTGCCTTCCTTTTACAATTCACTAGATTTTTTGAGCTTGGAAAATGCCACTTTTATTGTTTGTATCCTTCCTGTGTTCAGAAAGGAAAGCTCCTCTTCTACACTACTGTGAAATGAATTAATTTCCTAATTATTGTGTGGTACAGATAGAAAATATTCTTCTAAAAAGGGCAAAGAGAGACAGCTTCCTGAAACCAGGGTGAAAATTATGCGTCTCTGGGACTACTTTTGGTTTGCCCTGGATCCAGCTGCAAACACTTTGCAGCAGAACTTTCTCCTCTTTATTTGAATGAGATGTGGGACTAGGAGTACATCCTAGAACAATTGACGTCCAACTCGAGGATGAGAAATGGGAAGTTGAGTTCAGTCACATAGAAATGTCCTTAATCCCACTGAAATTACCTGACCAAATCTGTTTGACTTCTGCATGGACACAGACCCTGCACACTGAATGGATTCGCAAGAGCGGAGACCTTAACCAATAAATAATACTGCTTTAGGGTCACTGTTAAGGAACATGGATAAAGTAAAGGAGAATGAAACCCATCCCAAGAAGACTGAGAGAACCTTTTCTAAGCAGACACAACTCTATGATAAAATTTAATTTTATATTATTTTTTCTGATGAGCTGCAGTGCAGTCCTGGACTTTGATGTGTCAGGGTTGTGAAAACCACAGTATTACATGAGACTCCCAGTGTGCAGCCCATGGTATAACAAATTAGCAGGAATTCTACCAAGGTGTCAGTGATTGACAGGTGATGGGTTGGGTGGTGACAGCACAGCGTAGCTGAAGCTGCTGCTCCACTGCCTGAACAGCTGAGCTTGGATTTTTCCTACATTAAAGAAAAGTGAATGCAGTCCACATTTCGCTTCCCTTTGGGCTCTTAATTGCTCTCAGCACAGGGTGTGCCACGGAGGGATTCTCTCCATTTTAAGAAGAATGTGGCTAGATTATTAAAACAAATGTGAGAAATTTACTTTGGAAACATCAGAATTTAGTTAATGGATGTTGAAGGCACATGTGGCTCTAATTAAGAGAAGGAGAGCCATGAGATCTCATCAGGTTGTGATGAGGGTGGGTAAGAACAAGCCCTCTCCAGTGTGAAGCAGAAGATCAGAGCAGCATCTCTACCACAGGAGGAAGGAGGGGAGCCTCATGGGAGCCCCCATAAGGTTTGAATTAATCCTCATTGGTCTCTGCTGTACTTAGCCTTATTTATTACTACACAGTGAAGTTCTTGACCATAATAAGGCTTTAGCTGTCTGTTCCTGGTGCTCTGTACAGTAATGAAAGTGTTTGCTGAAGGGAAGAAAGGGGGGGAAAGGGTGAGAGAAGCTGCCAGAATTTCCTGCAGAGATCCAGGATGCCATCTGCTCAGGAGAAAAAGTTTGATCCTGATTTTGGAGATTTATGTGAAAAGTCCCCTACCTTGCTGCCCTTGGTCTCTCCATTATCTGGCCGTGGTGGGAATCACTCCTTCCTGCCACTGCCTTTGGAGTCTGCTGCTGCTGGAATGTGGAGCCACCAGCTGGTGCCATGTTCCTCCTGCTTTGATGGAAAGTTAAATTATCCCTTTCTCCTTCCCACAACTTTGCTATAGGTGACACTGTAAAGAAAAATATCTTACATGACCTCGTGCCCATCCTCCAGGAGTCCCCCAAGATAACAGAGAAGCAGAAAAAAAAATGTTTCCCAGTTAGGCATTATTGAATAAAGCTATTTTGAAACATGATAACTATAGTACAGTATGGTCTTTGAATCATTAAGGCTTTGTGGGGAGGGTTTCATCAAAAGATTTTGTTTAGAGTATGCCTGTTACAGTGGCATTCCAGCGAGGAATGAGAGGAGAGTGTAGCAATAGCTGAGTGCCTGATGCTGGTTCAGAGCACTTTTATGTTGAAGGTGGAGTGAAGTATGGATGTTAGCCTCAGTTTCCTCTTCTGTGAATTTAATATGTATTGGTTTCCTGAAAAGCTGACCAGTATCTTGCATACATTTTTATTATCTCCAGGCAGGTTTTATATACATGTTTCTCTGTGAAGTAAAGAAAACTGTGATTGGTCTGTGTATCAGTGCTAGGAGAACAAACATTTCTTTACTTTACTGTACTCCCTAATTCAATAAATGGGAGGAGAAAAAAAAAGAAAGAAAGAAAGATGAAGAAAAGATAAAGAGTAGAGGTTGTTTTAGTTACATTACAACAATCAGTTCGAAAGCAGAATTCAGCATCATGACAGACGGCTGTGCAGCAGTCAGAAACCGATTGAATTACATCTCTTGTCACACATAGTATTCATTGTGAAATCCATCACCTTTTCCTCTTCAACAGTCATTAGGAAGGCAGCCTGGGGGTTGCTGACACCACATGCAATGGTGAACGATCCCTTGTGGAAGTCAAGTTCCACCAGGCCTCGAGCAGAGCAGAGCAGGGGTGTGACAGCTGGCAGGGAAAGCCTTACTGTCAACAGAGGAAGGTGATGGCCTCAATCCCTGACTGTTAAAACCAGAAATATAATTCATTTTACATCCACAGTGTGTTTGTAAGGTCTAGATCAAGCCAGTGCTTCCCAGTTCCCATAGCCCAATAAATGGCCTGCACCCCACACCTGTAGTTTGAACTCATATGGGATCCTCTGCCAGCAGTTTGTGATGCGATTAAATGTGCCAGGCTGGACAGAAGCAGGAGTGAGGCTTGTAGAACCTTCCAACCATTTCTATGCTGCACTTGTTCACCCAAGACAAATGGTATTGTGTCCGTGTGTGAAAATAAAGCCCAGTGAAGAACTGATAACACAGGGAAATGTTCAGCTTGTGCTGATTTTTCCTGCATTCTTTCAATTTCTAGGAACCTGATCCAAACCCAGTGCTCCACTCAATTTACTTGTTCCAGTTCTCTCTGTGGAAAATGAAAGAAGGTTATTGCACACTCTTAATCAAATGTGTGCAGTCTTGACCAAATATTAATAGTGGAAGAGAACAAAGTCAACCACAAGTGTTTTCTTTGACAGCTATTTACACATACAGACAACACCAAAATCACTTCCAAAGAGTCTCTTAAATGATACAGAGATAATTGCATCTAAATTTTTATATTAATAAAACCACATCATAAATAATAGCTTCTGTGATAATATTGAATACCTGCATTCAGTTTGAATTTATGAAGAGTGTGTGGATGGGTGCAAAAAGCACTCTTAACATCAAAGAGCATAATGATCACATCTGATCACTATCACACTCAATCAGAGCTGAGGAACTGACTTAGAGGTTTACTCTCCCTTTTGCTTTATCCAAATTATTTTCTCCTCTGTGCTTAAACCATTGACAACTGAGAGAACAGCAATCCTCTCTTCTTCTATTTCTTTGTCTTTCTTCCTTTTTCTTTTTTTTTTTTTTCCTTCTTCCCTCTGGAGTTTTCTACTCACTCTGTTCTCTTCTGCTGTTCTTTGGTGAAATGCATAGGTGTGGGAGGGGGAAGACTTACCCGTCCAGTTACATGTGAATTTTCAGCACTCTCTTTGGACTGGGTGGACATTTCCAAACTCTTGTTGTCTTCCCATAGTTTGCAGATATCTTTGGGCAAAATCCTTTGAGTCATTGTGTCAACTGAGGCACACTTCCTTCTTGGCATTAAATTTACTTGGACAGGGAGAATGTAATTTTTTTTACATGCAGTTATACAGACAACAGTTATGCTTGTCTGCTGCACGCAAAGAAGGTGCCTGTTTACTTCTACACCTCCGAACCTCCTGTTCCTTGTTGTGGACTATTGAGACTAAGAACAACAGGGTAAAGAAGTGTTTGTGAAAGGCTGGCATTGAATACCAGGGGATAGCTTGTCATGGAGAGCACAGATATAAGAAAGAAGGCTTTGGATTTCTTCTAAATCTTTCTGTATAAATAGATGAATCCCAATGAGGTGATCTATCTAGAATTTCAGAAAAACAACAGACTATTAAAAAGTAAAGAATCATCTCTGAAAACAAATATATGATGAGGAGGGAGAAAACTGTGTCTACCAGGTATTGAGCCTGTGCTTGCTGTCAGGAAGCTCGTCTGAATGCTCGCCCTGCCCTGAGCCCTGTGCTGCGGTGTCTCTCTCTGCCATGGAAGCCAGCGGGGCCTCCTGCAGGAGCAGGGCTCTCCTGGGCACAGCCCTGACAGCAAATCAAAATGAAGAGCAAAATCCAGCCATCTGCAAGCCAAGATCCCGAGTGATGTAAAGATTACTGTGAGTATTACCCTTCCCAATGAGTGGAAATTTACTGCATGGCTATAGAGTGTGTGTGTGTATATATATATATATATATATATATTAGTGATCTACAGTAGATATTATAACCATATGTAATTTATAGCATAGTCTGTAAATACATTCACACACATTCCCAGATTACCACACATGTGACATTCAATGACCCCAGCTCAGTGTTCTCTCTGTTCTCTCTTTAACCCTTTTTGTATTTGTGCTGTGGCCACACAGTGAGGCACCCAAAGTCTCGGTATTTTTATGGAAGGATGCATGAGATGGATACAACAAATGTACACCTTATTTCCCATGAGCAAAACTTCACTATGGACAAAAATAATATTCTCTTAATACAGGTTCCTAGAGGAAAGATCTAGTAAGCAGAGAGACCATTTGTTCTCTGCCTCTGTATGTCTAATCAGAGGCACACCTGAGGAGGAAGTGAATTCCTGAGATTAAATCTAATGTACCTGAATAAGAATTTTAAAAGAATAGAATAGAATAGAATAGAATAGAATAGAATAGAATAGAATAGAATAGAATAGAATAGAATAGAATAGAATAGAATAGAATAGAATAGAATAGAATAGAATGCTGTGCATGCTCTAAATCTGTAGCAGGACAGGTGAAACAAACTAGTAAATTAAAAAGTTTACATTAAGAAAACACACCATTATGTGAAAAAATCATTGAATTTTTTTTTTTTTTTATGTTTCCTACAATTTGAGAACCAGTGTGTTGGGCCCTGATCGTTTGGTATAGAGGCAAACCAGACAGTGTGATCAATTATCAAAAGCTACTCTAGTGATCAAAATCTGACCTGAATTGATTTTGTTATTGAAATTTTGAGTGAAAGCAATATCTACATCAACAAAACAACTAAAAAATTGCTGCTTATTTGTTCCACTGTGAGAGAGGAGAGGTGGAGGAACTCAAGCAGATGTTTTATTACCTTGTCAGCCACACTATGAAATGCCATGTCACCCTATTTATACATAAAATAGCAGTTAGTGAAAATAGTTGCCAAAAATCCTAGCAGCACACAATTGCACTTAAATGTTTTAGACAGATTAGAATTATATATGCTCATTATTCACCATTTTCTAATTTGAAAACCAAAAAAAAATTTTCTGTGTCCCATCTCAAGCACAAGGCTTTACAACTGCATGCTCTTGTCACTTCCAGCTCTCCCATCTGTTGCTGCAGAGCTATGATAAATGAAGTTTCAATGCGATCACAAAAGCAGGCTTATCATTTTGACACAAAACAAGACTTAGGTTACGAAAAATAATTATAATGTGCTCTGTTTTTGGAATGAAGAATTTTTATGACTTCAGAGGGAGGTTTAAAGCATGAAAAAATGATGTGTCAGAAATTAGAAAAATAGAAATGAAAACTGAATTCCTTAGAACACATAAAGGAACAAATTTTTTTAAGGCAAAAAGCTTCTATAATTTTTCAGATACACAAAGTAGATTTGGGACTTTTGTTTGATGTTTGACATTGAAATAGCACATCAGGTGTCATCGTGCATCTCAGGTGTTGCATTTCTAACTTAATATAACAGATTCGTTCAGTTTGATAAAAAAGCAGTGAATAAGTAATAATAGGGATAGAGCAGTGTTTTCCATGATGGAGAGAACTGAGAGGATAATAAGCATGTGAAATATCTTGAATGATATTCATTAAAGGATGACATTTCTGCTCAGTGCCATGCCATGCTTGGTTTGATAGAAGAGTAACAAAAAGCTGATTAGAATACCCTACATTTTCATGCCAAACTTGACCAACTTGTCTAAGTTACTGCAACATCGTTACAAAGATACCCATATGTTTACTACATTCACGTCATAATTTATATTTGTACTAAGGCATATAATTTGAAAAGATAAACAAAATCTGGTGTAAAATTTTCTTGTGATGGGATGTATCACATTAGCCAGCATACAGATGGCCTTTTTTTCACTTGATTGGGGAGGATGACATTAAATGAAAAGAAAATGGCCAGTAAGCATCATTTTAACTGCTATGCAGACTCTACAAATGGCATCAATTTATTTCTAACAGTAAGTTAAAGGAGCTCCTGCTCCAGACTTAGGTTTTTTTTTTATTTTAAAACTAGATTTTTTAAAATATAGATTTAATTATTTTGAAAAAAATGTATATTCATACAGTCTTTCCATTTCTGTGGAGCCTCACCTTTCCTCCTTCCCAATGATTCATTACTCTTTTCTCAAAATGTGATTTGTTTCTGGTCACCATCCAGCCTCATCTGTTAGATCAGACAGTTCCACCAAGAGAAACATTCCCCTTCTGTGGACATCTGCAGAATATCATCAGATCTGTTCTTTGCACTTTCACATTACTGAAACAGATTGCCTCTCTCCCTCTGCTGGGCTTCCCGGATTTAAGCACCTTGTCGTGCAGTCCATTCCAGGAATGAGTCATTCACAAAAGCAGAGATGTGCAGAAGCAATCCTCTTGGCCACGGCCAGTGACTGTACCATGCAGCAGAACTGCATCTGTTCCATCACATTTAAGCCCACACAGGACCAGCAAAGTTTGGCAAGCATTTGTCCTTAGGATGTGAGCACTGAAATAGTGGGCCACGCACCGGAACGGGAGTTTTTTGAGCCGAGGGAACAAGAAGCCTGAGGACCACACATGTTAAATGCTGGGTTTAGAGAGCACTCATCCCTCGTGACAAGAGGCTACAATGCTAAAACTGGCTGCATAATATCACAGGCTGTCAAGTGCCATTTTCAGTAAATTATGCTAGAAATATTTTTATTATGGCAATTGAGTAGAAATCAGTTTTAAACAGTGCTGAAGTCAAAGAGAGGAGATAACTGGACTCAAGAGACCTGGTGTTTTAGATGAATAAAAGAGACTACCACTTACATGTACTGCTTTTCATCTTCAAGAAATCCCAATCATTTTTCAGGACCGATAGGCTGATATGAGCTGCAGACAAACAAAATTTCATGCACTACTAACACACAGCAATCTCTGAATGACATTTGGCAGATGGCAGACTATAGCCAGCAAATGCACAGAACAATAAACCAAAAAGTTAACAGACCTAACAAAATCTTTCAGAGGAATCTGCTCTGTGTTTTGAGTGAATATGTGCATTGTTCAACAGAGCTGGCAAACTCCATCCAACAGGGAGCTGTGTTTAGAGGCAAGAACTGTTAAATGATGTGTCCCAAAAAAGTATTTTTATCTCTTATGCACATGTAGGTGACCATCTCAATATACATAAAAAATATACTGATTTTATTTATTCTGACTGCACTTTTGGCTAAAGCATAGATTGTATTCTCCTTCCTGTCCCGTCCATCTGTCCCCCCCCACC